>WURV02193180.1:0-64154 GCA_011762755.2 Epimenia babai | reverse complement strand
TAGATTGTTGACTCAATCCCTACAGATACATCTCTACAGTATATATAATATGATGGTAGATTGTTGACTCAATCCCTACAGATACATCTCTACAGTATATATAATATGATGGTAGATTGTTGACTCAATCCCTGCAGATACATCTCTACAGTATATATAATATGATGGTAGATTGTTGACTCAATCCCTACAGATACATCTCTACAGTATATATAATATGATGGTAGATTGTTGACTCAATCCCTACAGATACATCTCCACAGTATATATAATATGATGGTAGATTGTTGACTCAATCCCTGCAGATACATCTCTACAGTATATATTAAATGATGGTTCAGCAACAAGCAGATGGTTGATTTAAGCCCTGTATATCTGGACCATTCCCAACCATACATGAATTAGTCCACTCCCAGGGTCACCACCACCCATTACCCACTAATTCTCAGATACAACCACCACTCGAATCCCCCACCCTCATCATGGATACAGGTCATTTTTCACTAGCCATCTTTAGGTATTGAGAGCATGTTATTAATGAGTGACAGAGTTTGATAAATGTTCCTAATGATCTCAATGTTAGAGAAGATACACACACATTACAAGCACCCCTACCACTTGTTTGATTACCCTCCCTCGGTACAGCTCGCTTGTCTAGTTTTTAAGATGCTGTCTACAGATTAAATAAATACAGAAATATACTAGATGTTTTATCAGTTGGTAACACCATAAAAATACTCATTTTGAATACCTAAATGTACACATGTGACTGTGTTACGTAATATTAACTGTAACATCATAAAGTCACGGAATTTGATCACTTTTTTGTAAACAATAATCGTAATGTGGTGATAAAAGACATTCGGATAAGAGATTACGAATTCATGTTCTACATTGAATAATTTTGTAAATAAAACAAAATGGGAACTTCATTGCTTGGTATCAACTTTGTTATAGGATACTTTTAATCACATTGTGCTGAGCATACCATGCAATAGAATTCTATAAATTACTGCCAAAAATATTTATTAACAGTAATTTTGAATCAGTGTGTATAAAAAAATATATTTCCTAAGGCTTGATATATGCATACATAGGCATCCTTTGCCACATATTTATTCAGAAATAGTGAAATGGTAAGCTAGCTAACATGATATGATAACATCTACTTCAAATGAATAGATAGAATCAAGAGAGAAATTTCACATAACCATCAGGGTGTCTAATATAGACTTCTTACTCGATATAATAGTTAATACTTTTTCATGAAATCAATAGGAGACACTTGGTATATGTTGTTTCTTAGGGTGCAGTGTCTGCTGCGTGTGTAGTGTATCTTTCACTATGTGTAGTGTCTCTCCGTATTCATTGTTTATATCCTGTATCGTTGTCCGTGTATAGTGTCTGTGCGTATGTAGGGTTTCTTTTCCTGTATGCTGTATGTAATTTCAATCCCGTGTAGTGTCTCTTTCTCTGTCTTTTGTGTCTCCTCTGTGTAGTAGTGGCTCTTTCTCTGAGTATAACGTATCCTTCTTACATGTAGCATCTCTTATGCACCTCCGTAAGTAGCTTCTTTTCTCCCTGTGTATTGTCTCATCATTTATAGTCTCTCTCATGTATAGCATATTTCATGTGTAGCGTCCTTTTTTCTGTCTGTAACGTCTCTCCATATGTATCGTCTTTCAATGTGTAGTGTCTCTTTCTCCATGTGTAGTGTCTCTTTCCATGTGTAGTGTCTCTTTCCACGTGTAGCATCTTTTTCTCTGTATGTAGTGTGTCTGCCTCCATGTGTAGTGTCTCTTCAGATGTAGCATCCCTTTCTCTGTCTGTAGCGTTTCTTTATCCACGTTTACTGTCTCTTTATACATGTGTAGTGTCTCTTTTTCTGTGGTTACCATCTCTCCGTGTGTAGTGTCTCCTCCATGCGTACTATGTCTTACTCCATGTGTAGTGTCTCTTTCTCCAAGTGTGGTATCTCTTTCTCATGTGTAGCATCTTACTCCGTGTGGAGTATTTATCCTTGTATGGTGTCTCTATCTCCGTGCGTATTGCCGTTTTCTCGTAACATCGTGATTTATTTATTGAATGCCATCAAATATTCTGAGCTATTACCGGCTCTATAGGGTATTTCCCTGGTTGGTTATGAAACATGCGATTCGCTGCTCGTCTTTACGCTATATATAAGATTGTTAGTTATGGCTGCTGGAGAGATTTACATGCTAGATGACATACTAACCTATAACTTTATTAAATGTGGACAAAGGTGCAGGAAAATGGATAAATTTGGTGTAGAAATATCAGGCTTTCTGCTTCTAATTGGATTATGCGTCCCAAAACAGCGCATCATTTTCTACATTTTCAAATATTCCAAGTTACAATACTGCACAATTTGAAACTTAAGCAATTTTAAATATTTACTCGATGTTTTTAAATTTTCAAAATGTTTTTATTTTTTCTAATTTCACTACCTTTGGCATTCACAAAAACATTGGGATGTTTAATATGCCATAATCAATGTATTCATATAACTTTATTTAATGATGACACAAGAAAGTAAGTTCCTGTATAAATGCTCACTTGAAAAAAATTAGCAATATAAAAAGAGCGTAATTTTCAATTTTTGGAGGGAGTACAAACTCACCCATGAATCACTCCAGTATGAATTCAATTTTTAATGATAAAACAGTTTCCAAAGGCTATTTTAATTTGAAATAATCAATGAATTGCCCGTCATCACATGTATGGCTCTAAATCTGTCAAGAGTGAAGTGTACACCTGTATGTATACTTGGCTCATTATATTGAATGATGCTTTTTGTCCTCCATTTCAGCGAGTGAATCGCGATAACAAGAACATACTTAGACGGATTAGTTAATATTTAATGAGACTCACTAGAATTCTGTACAGTGAGTTGTACCCAGTGTGCCTGGCCTATTAGTTTCGGTCAATAGTCCATTCAAGACTACAGTGTCCTCCAATACTACCCTGAGCTACAGAAAAATATAATTACTCCAGTAACTGCAAAAATCACATAGTCCCCAACGTTAGCGGGAAATGTGATAACGTTTTTCAATGTCAATGCTGATAGGCAGTGTGGCATGAGTTATTTCATGTAAGAACTACATAAGTCCTAACAATAGAGTTAAGTTATAGATGACACTTGCATGAAAATCAATGGAAACTTTCAATGCTGATTTGGGAAGCATTAGTAAGCTGCAGAAAATAATGATAGTAGTGTTGCAAAATTGATCATTATCGTGGCAGGTGTAAAAAGAGAAAAAGAGATACAGAGCGGATCAAAAATATATTACACAGTAATTTTGACAATTGTATAGATTAGTATTAAACATAGTTTATGAAGTGGTTTTATTTTTTAGTTCATAATAAATTATTGACAATATTTTTTACAGCTGTATATCATCTAATTTCAGAATACTCGCCCACATAGTTCAGACTAGTCATGGCCACAGTTGCCCCTGTTGACGGTGAGTAGTCACTTTCATGTTTTATTATAATCACTATTGATTAATGTGTTTTAAAGTGTTCCATGTTCAGGTAACCCAATGGATATAATTAGTCAATTTTTAGGAAGATATTTATAGCTTACCGTCAAGTTTTTTGCTGGTCGCGCTTGAGTTGTATTTCAAAATGACATACATTTCTAGATTGCTAAAAAGTAAACAAAACTACAAAAACTACAAATCAATGTCTGAAATCCACGGTTAATGTGTCATACGTGGCCTTCAGGTCTGGGGACTACCACGTTAATGCGTTAATGATCAGCACAGAATTTATTTTAATCCTGTAATGTCATCATACAACATAAATATATATTGATATAAATGTGTAAACAATGTCACCATGAGTATAAATCCAAAGACTTCTTGTTTGATCGATTGATTGGAAATATAGATTGCTCTTGGTCAATATACACATAGAAGGAATTCAGTCTTGCTGATCATTGCAAAGTGTGGCATAGGGCGCAGGCCCCACAGTGGTCAAATGGTGCAGTCAGGCTTCTAATGATGGAAATGTTCACGTGCCTATGAGAGGATCAAGTCATCTCCCCTGAGTATTTGTGACCTTATCATCACATCGTGAGATCACAGCTAGCTACTCCCTGAATGAATAAATTTTCACTAATTTCACATTACACTGACAGGGAGTTTGTTACCCCACATGAGTTGGCTGTTTTATCAAGTACTACATTAAATAATGTGATTGTTCTAAGTTGTATTATCCATATTAGATATATCATTATATTATGCCTGGGCTATATTTTCAACTGAAATTATAGCAAGGCTTGCTGCGAACATGACGGTTAAGGTATCTATATAAAAAGCTGCTATGGAAAGATAAAAGGCTATGTTAATCACACAGCAACCATAATAAATAAATGATTATCTGTTTAATCTTAAATCCTGTCTCGAAAACTGAGGACGAGCAAAGAGGAAAACTTGAGTCAAGAGAGAGCTATATTGAGGAAAATAACCACAAATTGTGAGCCAAACGACCATGCTTTTTACGCTGCACTCCCCACTCCCAGTTGCCATCTACAATCTTTAGCTGTTAGGCATTTTCAAAGTAACTCCAAGTATAGCTTTTAATACCAGTTTCAGCATATAAGCCAAGAAATTCTAATTTACTCGTGAAAAATCTTTGCACAACCCAAAGATAGACAACCTGTTGTACTCAAAGTATAGTTTTTAATACCAGTTTCAGCAAATAAGCCAAGAATTTCTAATTTACTTGAGAAAAATCTTGCACGACCGAAAGATAGACAACACTTTGTACCCTACTATTTTAGATATTGTGTTTTTAATTGTACTACATATATTTAATTTACGTGCATTTGCCCAAAAATTTAATTTTCATTGATATTCCTTTTTTCCATTGTCTTATCTAACATTGCTCTCCATAACATGTCTATTATACTGTACATCTAGATAGTTAGAATAGCGGATAACATAAGTCTATAAATAGATTCCAATTTAATTACAACATTCAGCTATTCAAAGTTTTTAATAATAATAGTAACATTAGTAATAGTTCATTATAAATCGCAGTAATAGGGAGTGTCGCAGTAATAGGGAGTGTCGCAGTAATAGGGAGTGTCGCAGTAATAGGGAGTGTCGCAGTAATAGGGAGTGCGGAGCACAGAGTTGTCATCCCTGAATAGCAATTAGAAGACATACCACAGTTATTTCGGGGTTTTGACTACTGATTTTTCATGCAACCTATCAATTTTTCAATACAAATTCGCTAATAAGGAATAATTATGTCTAATTATGATAATTAGACTCTCGTTAAACTGAAACAAGAACTGTCCCGTCAGTGTGCTGTAACTACTTCTTGGTTCGAACATTTAACACATCAGAGAGAACCCTGTATCCAACTCACTAAAATTCACCTTCAACAAATCTTTACCATAACGTCACATTCTATTAGTTCAATCAGTTTCAGATTATATCAAACTATTTTCAAGGTTGGAAGTGTATTTTTTATTTATTTATAGGCTGATTCCCGAGGTAATCGTTGTGTAGGCTATTTTATTACATGGCCCTTTACAATGTGGTTAACATGACAATTTGATTAGCCTAACTTATATACGTTACGCTAAGGCTACGGAAGGTCAATGGTTATTTACAATGAGATGAGGACATATTGGGGAGGTAAGCGATATAGAGAACATAAAAAGAGCATCTGAAGCACAGTCAAAGCACATCAAAGGGAAAAAGCCCTAACAAAACCACACTGCTAGTGCTACCCAGACCCCTATGGGCAATGGGGTTTAAAACGTTTTCAGCCCAAAAAACACCACAGTTAGTATGGTTAGAGTGGGGATTGAACCAGGGACCCCTGAATTCAAAGTCAAACACTATAACCACTACACCACCTACCCCTTGGAATAGTATCCTCAGAACAGTGATTTTGGTTATAGACATACCACATGATATCACACTCCCTCAATATGGCTGCAAGCAACTACTGAACAAACACCGTGTAGAAATACCACTAATCACTCGCAGTCACATCACTGGCGATTATAACGCATGAATTTAAATAACAATAGATCACTCGCAATAGAAAACAAGTCACATATCACAACAAGAATGCCTCCTGATTTCAATTCAAGGGACGCAACTGCGAATTACTCAGCGCTTCCTATTGGTAATTGCGTCGTCTAGTGACACTCAGACAAGAAGTCACAATGTAAAACATCAAAATAGTTACAGATACAGAACAAGTGGATTGCTATCATTAAAAAAGTAATAAAAATACACACAGAATCATGAAGAAGTACTAACTGATAACTAGAAGTGATAGGTTTCCACTTTAGATTTAAACAGCTGCTGATTGGTGCATCATCAAATGTCTGATAACTAATCATTGAAAAGAGAGGGCACTGCGAGTGAGAAGGATCTGCCACCGGAATGGATGCGATTCTTTTCAGGTAGAGTAAGAGTGATAAATGATGAGCATCTGGTGGGCCGAACAGGTTGGCTGATGGTAATGGCCTTCTGAAGGTAGAGTGGGGATTGGTCATAGATGCATTTGTGGGTGAAAAGAGGATTTTGGACATTTTGCGGAACTTTAAGGAAACTGCTGGAGGCGCAGGTATACCAGAGTGATATGTTAACGATGAGAGATAGGGGGAAATAACTCTTTTTAAGTGTTTTAAGGTGAGACTTTTCATAAGATGGAAGATTGAACAGAAGGGCATTGCAGTTATCAAGGTTAATGAGAATTTCAGATGACTTAGGCCTTTGTTATTTAGAGGCGGATTTGATCTTTCTGAGATAATAGTATTAATATTTTAAAATTCAAGAAACCTGATTGTGAAAAGTTAAATTGGAGTTAAATTGAAATTCAACAGATTCCTGACAGAATCAGATGGATAAATGTCGGTACCCAGGAACTTGATTAAGATGTCAGGAACAGAACAATGCAAAATTAGAAAGAGATTACCTAAAGCTTAGTTTTATCTGGATTAATATGAGGTTGGTTGGCTGTGATCCAGCTTGAGATCTCGAGGCTAAGTTAAGTAAAATCTTGACAATGGAATTTTGTAGGCTGACAGGATCATCAAAATCAACTGGGATCTAGAGTTGTGCGTTATCGGCATAGAAATGATGGAAAAAACTATGTTAAGTAATGACATCTTTCAGAGAAGGTGTAGTATAGAGAGGGTGACCGAGGAGCAACACCGTAGCACAAAGGATGAGATCTGGAAGTGTGAGATCTAACTGAAACCACAGAAGATCGATTTGACAAATAGGACTGAATCCAACAAAGGCAGCACCAGTGACACCAAAATAGCTGGATAGATGATTGAGAAGTATGGAGTGATCGATCTTGTTGACGTCTGCACTCAAATCCAGATGGAGGAGAATGACACCCTGACCAGAGTCGAGGCAGTTCAGGATGCTGTTAGAGAAAGCAAGCACAGCTGTTTCAACCGAATGACACGACTGAAAGGCAGAATGGTACGGAGAGAAAAGAGAGTAGTTGTCATTGATGTTAGTTGTTTACGAACAACATGCTCTAAATTTTTCAATGTCTTTCGATCAAATTTCTTGAGAATGGCTAGATCAAGATTGTTTCTTAATCAGAGGACAGATGCTTGCTGTTTTCATGGACTGGGGAAAACTTATGGTAGTCGAACTAAGGTTTATGAGGTCAAGTATTGAAGAGAGACTAGATGGATGACAGGCCTTGATTAGAGCCAGACAAACACTATCGACTGAAGATATTTTTACTGGATGATTAGATGTGACTTCACTGAGATCCATGCACTATATTGGCTGAAACTGGGTGAATAAAATTAATGTGGAGGAGGTTCAGTATCGTTAACCCTTAGCACTCTGTTGTCACATAAGTATATTGCTATAGTAATGTGATGTACAGATGTCAGTGTGGTAAGGGTTAAGGTGGGGTGTTGAGTCCGAGTTAGTCAATTTTATCACTAAAATAGAAATTTTTCTGTTAAGTTTGTTCGACATGTTTAATAGAAACTGATCTAATTTGAGTTGATTTTAAATGTAGAGCCACTGCTTCCATGGATGCATGTAACATTACCATGAGGGACTACCTTCTATTTTTTTTATCTGTGACCCTTAACTGTATATGTGATGGTAATAGGGGTAGCCAATGTGGTTCTATGAAGAGCTGGATAGAAATGCACAGGAAAAACCTATATCTCCGATGGGACTATTACTGTATATGTCTATTTTTTTTCAAGTCATTTATGGTATACCAAGTTCGACTTTGAACTGTATCCCTTCTATTTCTAGTCATTCATAGTAACTGTGAATTAGTAGTGTCTTTGATAGCCATCTGTTGGAAGAGCACTATAAATCAATAGAATTTTACTTCATTTCATTCCATTTAACTGTTGTGTTAGGCTATGATTTAACTTATATGTACTTTCTATTATGTTATACAAGGTATTACACGAAATGTATATAGGCGCTTTAGAGACATCCAAAACAAATGGATTATTAATATTTTACCCTTTTGAAAGCATCTTTCTCTTTGCCCATGGAGCAAATGGCTTCACTTGCAAGTTCACCCAATATCGCGAATATTGAGATCTGCACAACAGTATATAAAATATATATAGTACGGTATAATAGATAGTACAACTATAGTAATAAGTAGCACTACTAAGGTTTTTGCATGGCTCGCATAAGTGACTGAATATTGATTACGATTTTGATAAGAAGTTCAGTGAGGCAATGGAGCAGGCTGTTGCGTGTATGTTTATATGCTCCATAGACCTATATTGATGTATGATTTCTAAGTCAAACATAGCCTAACATAACAAAGCTGCACTAATTTACTGTATGTTCTTGATATTTAAAATTGAAATTTGTAAGATTCATCGATTCCCGGGATAGCCCAGTATATAACCAAATGGCATCAGGTGAAAAAGCATCAAACTCCATCTAAAGTCAACCTTCGGGTATCTATCTGACAGTGTGGTTTGATAAGGGCTTTTCCTTTCTGACAGTGTGGTTTGGTAAGGGCTTTTCCTATCTGACAGTGTGGTTTGGTAAGGGCTTTTCCTGTCTGACAGTGTGGTTTGGTAAGGGCTTTTCCTGTCTGACAGTGTGGTTTGGTAAGGGCTTTTCCTCTCTGACAGTGTGGTACAGTAAGGGCTTTTCCTCTCTGACAGTGTTGTGTTTTGGATGCTCTTTGGGTAGTTGCTATGGTGCTCAACTCTGTGACATCTCACTCCAGATCATCAGCAACAATTACAGATTTAGCAAAGTTAATGCCATATGTCAGCTATCTGCATTAGTGACCAGTGGTTTGGAAGGACGAAGGTCATCTCTGCCCAGACTCGGTGGTTTTCACTAAGGCATTACCCCAGTGACCCCACTATAATAAATGTGGTTAACCACAGCATACATAGGCCAGTTATGTAAAGGGCCATTGATGGCCTGCACAATGATGGCCTGCACAATGATGGCCTTGGTAATTGGTCTATTGTGAACTAACGAATAAGCGTATGTTCTGAACATTGTTATAAACCATCCTACACCAAATAATTGCATGGATTTTCTGATAGAATTTGGATTCTGCTGATAATCGCAAATATTAGAAGGAAAATGTTTGAAACGATTAATCCAGTTACCTTCATCGTTATGATGTACAGACTGTTTTCAGAGTGATTATCAGGTATAACCTGATGCCGGAGGATTGTATCGAGTATAGCCTGTCTTCATGCGATATTTCATTTGATGTGTGAACATAATTACCACAGGCATACTCATGACCAGTATAAAACGCAACGTGTGTAACTTGTGTGTGTATCGACGATGATATTGACATCAGAAATTTTTTATTGAGCAATGATAGCAAATAAACTAGCGAGAGTTAATGCATACGAGGGATGTTTGTGAGATGTTGGTGGCTGGTGATGCGCTGTATTACGCATTTAATCATGGAATGATGAAAGACAACCCGAGAGTCAGTGTACTTAATGAAGCGTAATAGCATGAAGCACACATCTTGGAACGATGCCCTTATTAAAGCTGACATCTATGGTTATTAAAACCTCTACGGGTATCTGTGGAATCACTGGAACTTGAGTGCTTGGCACTATCACAAACATTACATTACGATAATAGGATTACTCATTAATTTTACATTATGGAACATCTTGAGCATTTCTTATGCCACTCTATATGACTAACTAATGTTATTAATATAAAAGATATATATATACAATATAGTACACCCCGGTGTCACTTCTCACGCCATCATTGGGGCTAATCATTTTCATGGTGGTGAACGGGGTGGTACGGAAGACCACTGTAAAGAGTTTTAAGTTTTGTGTTAAAAGTGATAATAGAAATAAAACAAAATACCCCAGAGTTTATTTCACATCTTGGACAAAAAGCAAAACGAAGTTGTCTCATGTCTGTTTCACTTTCTTCTTTGGCTTGAAAACGACATGCACTCACTTCATTCCGCCGATGAATTCACCAGTACATATAAATTCTTTTCAGACTATCGTAGGATTTATGCAAATTAAGAAAAAAACAGGAATACAATCTCGACCGATCACTGCTCTGTTTATTGGATGAAATTAGTACAATATTAAGATATGTTACATATGTTGACAAGTGACAATGTAATTAATGTCAAAACGCGTCTCGTGTGTTCGCGGCATTGGTCAAAGGTCATGATCACAAAATGGCACGCCGATAGCAGACGACAGTGTTCATGTAGCAGACGTAGTTTGCAAGACAGGAGTCTGAGGGGTAAAAATACATGTGATTAATACATTTTGTACGCAATAATTTATGGCAGATTGCGGGAGGTGAGGAGTGGTGAATGATGACATGAATAAGTAAGAAGGAAATGGGGATTTTAGAATTTTGTAACGAGATGCGAGGAAAGCGACAGAATGGGGGGCAGTTAATCGGGTGCCACTGCCTACTCTAGACCTATAAAAGGCTATAATGATCATAATTAATTTGTTTTGGAGGCGCCCCAATAGCTAGTATGTTTCTAAAGCGCCTATATACATTTAGTTTAATAACTAGTTATTGTATAACATAATAAAAAGTAAGTTAAATCATAGCCTAACACAACAGTTAAATGAAATGTCTGCCAAATTGCAAATTTGTACAAAACACAGGTGTTCCTAAAAGACTGGTTTGGCTTTTTCTTTTATTAGAATTGAATGACTCCATCATGCATACATATATATATATAATATATATCTTACACTGTTGAGTATATCACAATGCAAACAACTATGTATAAGTTGCCTTTAACAAACAACTATGTATAAGTTGCCTTTAACAAACAACTATGTATAAGTTGCCTTTACCAATACTCCCACATTCATCATCTCTGTGGTTTGACTTATAGATTGTCGCTTTCATCAATTTGCACAAATATCTCCAAAACAATAGTTGTTTACAAGTTATACCTCGTTGCTATGTACTGTAAATGGTACAATTGTGGTCAGTGCATGGACTTTATTGAAATGGTTACATTATAACTGTAGTAATGTAAGACTTTCACCGATGATAGGTCTTAAGATATGTTGTATTGTGATCTTATGTTCATGGTTTGGCTATGTACTACTAATTCATGTCAGTAAATCTGATATCAAAATCTCTTTGTTTCAACTAGTTGAAAGCTACTGTCCTGGAAGGTGGAAAATTATTAACAACAAATTTATTTTCAATGTCTTTACAATTAATCTTTACATGAATAATTATTTAATGGGTTTACTGATCAACATATTATTTTCAAGAAAAAGAAATAAGTTGTTTGTTAATTTTAATGGGTAAATGAAAATCGTCGTCGTCGTTATTATCGTCATTATTATTATTATTTTTATTTTGACAAGAAAGTCAACAACAAGGAGCAGCTAATTGAATATAATTTCGCAATTTGATACTGAGGAATTGTTTGAAATGACAAATAAAAAAGCCACGTAAATGAAGTAATCCAATGATACAGTTACATTTGCTACAATTTATAATAGTAAATAATAAGAAAAAGGTTACATTTATTGAAATGAAATTATTCAAGATCGGGTGAAGACACTTGTATGGCAAAGCGACTTTCAGCTGATCTGTACAGTAGTTTTTAACGTACAATACGGTAGCTGTACAGCTGATAGAAAGACTGCCAATGGATGGGTGTATAAGAAATAAAGCTTCACTACCGGATAGCATTAATCATAGTGATTGAGAGGTAGTATCTAAACAAATGTCATGGTTTGTTCTAACATACAAAGCCACTATTCCCCCATGACTGATGTGTACAACGAACACAACCCAGCGCAAATATATATGAAAATGTAATAACAAACATGCAAGATGTATTCTTAAAATATACCAAATCTTCCTCCGTGTGTACATGATTCACCAGTCTCGTAAACAACATCTTGGGTAAGTTTATGTAACTGTACCGTGAGTACCAACAAAAACGCTCAGCCAACTACTCTGACAGGTCTGGATAGAAGAGGTCATAACAACACCCGACCTTTCAGTCGAGAGGTCGAGGTTTCGATCTCACTCTAAGCCATTACAAAGTAACGGTAATGGTACAGTATCTTTATACTGCGCGCTGGACACGCGTGTAATGTGCAACGCAGACAGCGAGCATTGATTGAGTCCATTTAACTAAGACAACTACGTTATGGGTAGACAATGCATGATGAATTTCAGCATTGCATGATTGGTCTTCAGAAGAAGGTATGAACATACAGCAAGCAGTTCATGAGACCGATACCAATGATGTAGGAATATGTACAGTGTTGTACACGCACTACGGTGCTCCGTCACTGTCAGTGTGTACACTTGTAGAGGTAAGACGAGTTAATTGATGATTTAAATGAGATTTATATCAGGCACTTTGTTAAAAAAGGGGGAAATGGAAAAGGCAAAGTTTTCGTGCTATTTTATGAGTGGTAGTAAATGTCATTTGCACTTTCAATATTGCATTCTTATACCTTTAAGGAACTTCAAGCACCCCTTTCAACAAAAATAGGCAGCAGTACGAGTGTATAATGTCTACTCTAATAAGAAATATAGTAGTTAAATTTCTCTGATAGAAACTACACTATAGACGCAATAAGTAATTAGTGTCAAAGCGCTGTTAATTGACAACAGCTAATAACTACAAATCTATTCACATTGGTTACTTGTGATCATACATAACGTTGGCTATATCAGAATGAACCCGTCGCACCCACTCATTACAATATTATGTTATACGTATATGCTAAACTTCGCCGTTTGACAGATATTGTCCCTGTGTTGGTCTCATTCAGAATTGTTCAAGGTATAATTGTCACCTGTGCAACGGGGGGTTTTAGGAAAATTTATTAGTTTATCTAAAAAATTCTTTCTCAAAAATAGTTTATCCCAGAAATTTGCTCTCATGTCTTTTGTGGTCACCGGGTTGGGTTGGTTGAGTGGTTGTTTGGTGGCCAAAATGCAGTAAAGATCCAGTATATAGACCAGATGTAGTATAGATGTGTAAGATGTAGTAAAGATGGCTGAGACCCAGTAAAGAGGGTTAAGATGCAGTCTTGATGGCCAAAAAATGGTAAGGATGGCAGAGATCGCTGAGATACAGTAAAGATGGTCAAAAGTAAAAAGATGACTGAGATACATTGTCTTTGATAGCCATATGTTAAAAGGGCATTATAAATCAATAAAATTTCATTTTATTTCATGATGACTTAGATGATTGAGATGCAGTAAAGTTGACTGATGTACAGTAAAGATGACTGAGGTACGGTAAAAATGAGGTAGAGTAAAAATGACTGAGGTACAGGAAAGATGACTGAGGTACAGTAAAAATGACTGAGATGCGGTCAAGATGACTGAGGTACAGTAAAGATAATATAGATGCAGTGAGATGCAGTGAAGATCAAGAGATGTGCTAAAGTTTTACTCAAGCAAATTACAGATAGAAATACAGCAAGACCCATCTAGAAGTGAGACCATTACATGTGGTAATGCCACTAATTGTGATATATAAGGCCTTTATAAACCTTTATCACAATGTTGGGTTTCACTATAATACTGTTTGCATTATGTGATAAGGGACTAGGAAAATATGTTATCAGATGAAGGTCGAGAGGATTCAACTAGACATATTTTGAAAATTATCTGTTTATTTTATTTTATTGGATCTTCTAATAAATTTTTATATTTTGGATGTTTTTTGTTATATATCGACTAAATCGCTAGCAGCCAAACTGCCGATACATATTAATGTACTATTATAATCATACGTGTTATCCTTATTTGTAGATGGATTGTCATATACTAGCCATTCTATTTACATTTTCAAGTTATTGACCAAGGCCAGTTATTTTAGAGGGTCACTAATAGTACATATGGAGAGGGTCACTGATAGTACATATGGAGACGGTCACTAATAGTACATATGGAGAAGGTCACTAATAGTACATATGAAGAGGGTCGCTAATAGTACATATAGAGAGGGTCACTAATAGTACATATGGAGAGGGTCACTAATAGTACATATGCAGAGGGTCACTAATAGTACATATGGAAAGGGTCACTAATAGTACATATGGAGAGGGTCACTAATAGTACATATGGAGAGGGTCACTAATAGTACATATGGAGAGGGTCCCTAATAGTACATATGAAGAGGGTCACTAATAGTACATATGGAGAGGGTCCCTAATAGTACATATGGAGAGGGTCACTAATAGTACATATGAAGAGGGTCGCTAATAGTAAATATGGAGAGGGTCACTAAATAGATAATAAATGTTATTGTATAAACTTTATTTATATAAAGAACATCATATTCAAAACAAGTTGCAGTTCTGTATTTGATTGTATACCTAGGCTACGGTAGAAAGTCTAATTATTATAGTCATTGAGTCATTATATAATTACCGATGGGCTATCCATTAGCCAATATGTACCTAATCAATACTGATATATTATTAAAAGGTGCAGTGGTGCGTGTGCATCCCATAGATAAAAAACAAAAGCAAAAATCCATAGAATACTGCTTTCATCACAATAACCTAATTATGGCTAGCAGTAACTGTGAGCAAGCATATAGTGTATTCTGTATTTATAAATGTATTAATGCTTAAATCTGATTTTACCATAGTACATTAGCCCAGCGGTCTCCATTCTGACATTATGGAGTCACATGCTGCTTTCATTTGTCTTAGTCTTTGCTCCCATAATCTCTTGCGAGGAATATCTCATTATGAATGAATAATAATCAGATTTAGATATCAAGATTTATGTTTATGTATTTGTTTTATTGCATTTACCTTCTTAATCCAAAAATGGATACAATTCTGTTTTGGAGTTAACAAACGCCAAATGTACACCATTCAAAATACATGCATAACAAAAAAAGGACCTCAATATGCCCCTCATAATTTATGACAAGATCTTCGATTTCTATAAAGTAGTAGTTTGTTGGTATGGCAAATCCTCGGACAAATCGTAATAAGATCAACAGTCAACACAGAAACTAGTTTTGCTAATGAGCAAATTTTCTATCATGGAGAACGTTTAAAAAAATTTTCAATCAAAGTATCAACATCTGTGGGATTATCACCCTTGGCTGAGAAAGTCAGATTGAATCTATTTAATACCAATACCGAATATGGCTGAATGGCAACGCTATATGCTTAGTGGATAAAGAGAATTAATGAAAAATTATACATAATTTCTCTCCTAGCTCCACTTATAAATCCACTAACAAATTTAAATGCAAACAACTGAAGGACACTGAAATGGCAAAGCTCTATAATAAAGTTTTCCAAAATACCATCTAATTAGGTAATTTTATAAAGAATGAGCTGCATCAAAGCTTTTTAGTTATTTTATAATATTAATATTTTTCTGATAATTTTCGTCTACATCAAATACATTAGTGTGGCCCAAATGCTGACCCAGGTCTATATCGACCCCACTGTATATATTGTCTCCACTGCATCTCTGTTGAGACATATGTACTATGTCTATGATCTATATAATATGTGGGTGTATTTGGCATAATATATGACTTTTCTGTCATTCTAATATAGTTATCCTCATTTAATCATATTTTTATCTCTGTATGGTAGGCACAGGATATACATATAAAATCTAGGATAATTTACCAAAGTCTTTCCTGCTAGATTGTTGTATTTGGCATGTATTGAGTGAGGATAATATTGGATTCAGCAGGATGAAAGTTCACTACTCTAGTAACATTTGTTATTAACAGCAATATATTTCCATGACAAAATTATTGTTCGCACATGTGTCAGCGAGCCATAAATAGATCTTCCAAAAATCCTAATTCAAATCATGATAACATACTGGTACATGTCATTTCATTAAGAACTGAAGTAGTAGGATGTTTTAAATGACTCAACGTATTTATTGTATGTATTTACTCAATATATATATATTTACTATGGTGAAGAAGATGCAAATATCCAGACTATACTCTCAAAATTCATGAAATATTTGTTAGAACATAATGTAAAATCATTTGAAAGGTGAAAAGGTTAAGTACAACATTTATAGACTGCAAGTATCAGCCAATAAAGGCTCTTAGATGCGGTTTACAATGAAATGTTTTTGGCAGCTATTCAGCACATATACTATACCTTCAACACTCGCATATCATGCAGCCAGGGATAATATCGAGCATCTAACCATTTTGGAGACGGGTTTACTCCAGCTGGTTTCAAACCCCAGACCTTTCGGTTACAAGCCCTCTGTTCCCACCACTCGACTAACTGCTTCCCCATGTCATCTCTCTCGACCAAATTGAGTGACAGCATTATATAACTATTGGATTTGGATTTATAATGCAATTGTGAATGCAGACACATTTAATTAGCTTCTCAGACTGGCATCAAGGCACTTTTATGTTGCCAATCAACTAATAATAACATTAATCAGAACCCACTGTACATCCACTTATACTAACTGTACCTGTACAAGACTAATAAATTTGGAGTACCTTCACTTCTCAGTTCACCTGGCTGCACAATATGTTAGGTATTCATTGGCCACATGAACCAAAAACATCTGTTCAGGAAATATCTTTCCGTATTGTTGCTATTTTAAATATATTTTAAAGCAAATTTAACGCTTATTAGTTATTCAATACTGTAAAGTGTACAATGTAACGAAGAATAGGCTAAATAATATAATAATGATAATAATAATTATAAATATAACTAAGGATTATAATTAGTAGGTTTCTGTGCTACTTTATTAACTCAATCAAACTCTGTCCGTTGTGTGTCCATCCACCCGTCCGATGTGAATATTTTCTTTAAAAAATTTTTTGAAAATTTTCTCAAAATTGCAATTCAGGAGCCGTTGTTTCTGGGTCAGTCTTATTCAGATTTGTTCAGCATATCGCAATATAAACAAAAGGAGGTAATTTCTTCGGATATGCGTATTTTTAATTAGAATATCTAAAATATCAGAAGTGCCTGGTTCAATGCCCGCTCTAACCAGTACACTACCTGTGGCGTTTTTCGGGCTGAAAACACGTGACCACGGGGGTGTGGGTAGCCCTTGCAGTATGATTCTGTTAGGGCTTTTTCCCGCTGACATTTGCTGTGCTTCCTATGCTCTATGTGTGGTCTCTATGTCGCTCACCTCCCTATACCTCGCTATATTGTCATCTTATTGTAAATAACCATTGACCTTCAATAGACTTAGCCGAGTGTGTGACATATGTAGCCCGTATGTCGACATTTGGAACCAATGGCGTGAATGGAAAAAGGTCAATTCTCCGCCCAAACTCAGTAGGTGTTTTACCCAATCCCTTATAAGTGAGGCTAATCAAATTATTGTGTTAACCACGTTAATAGCCTAGCTTTGTACAGGTAGGTGCCAGTATTTGCATGTTTACATCAGAATCATCAAACTGTTTGTCGCATCGATTATTCATCAGAGAAGTTTTGGGTTTGGTGTCGTTTGGATAGTGTCATGAGTGAAGGAAAGTAATTTTTGCCATTTTCATCTGTATTACTTTTGCCAGCTAATTTTTTTCATAAGAATTTATTGTAAAGCTTCGTTATTTGGCAAAGTTATCCTTGGGTGAGTTTCATTCAGGTTTGTCAAATGATTTCTCATCACATAGGTGTCATAGGTAGGTGTCAACTGTCAATCCATTGAGAATATCGGGTTATCAATAATTGGGTAACGTTAAGTACATTTATAGACTCCGACGCTAGTTAGAGCAAATAAAGGCTCTCAAGTGCTGTTTACAAGGAAAGGTTTTTCGCATATACAACATCTTCGACACTTGCATAACACAGATGTCGAGGATGACATCGAATGTCAACTCATTGTAGCGGCGGGTTTACTCCAGCAATCAGGGATGAATGACTTGCTGAGGATCATCGCAGAAAAGTTGGCTGGTAGGTGGTTTCAAACCCGCGACTTTTCAGTTACAAGTCCAGTGCTCCTACCACTTGGCTATCTGCTTCTCCCAGTTATCATAGCCAGTAGATATATGCCATTATTTATGTTCTATTTGTTGTCAGAAGACATTATTTATAGAGCTTTGTCAATTCTATTGAAGTCTGTCCAAGTGTGGTATAATTATTAGAGAATTCTTTTATTGGCATCAAAGAGAAGGGCTAAATTTCCCAATTTTTTTTATGAAATGAAATTTTATTGATTTATAATGCCGTTTTTTTTTAACACATGACTATCAAAGACGCTTTACAAACCTACGGTTACTATGATTAACTAGAAATGCAAGGTATACAGTTCAAAATCGAAGTGGGTAATAAATGAGTCGAAAATAAATGAGACATGATATTATACAGTATGGTCACAGATGAAGGAAATATAACTGAAGGTAATAGGCACATGACACAGTGTCAGACAAAATCATGCTGTCAAACTATGTTGAATATCACACGGAAAATATAACAAATAGTACAATTATAAAATAACCCAGGTAAAACTATCACACCTCCAATGGAACATGGTAAAAACTAAAAAATAACATAAGCAAGTCACTCTAAACTTAGCAAAAGTAGTAGAAAAAAGGAACGTTTTAAGTTTTGGATTTAAATGTATTTAGCTCTGTACACTGTCTAATGTGTGATGGAAGAGAATTAAAAGGAATGGGTGAAGCGACTGCAAAGGCCCGGTCACCAAAATTAACCCGACTAGAATGAGGAATGTTTGGAGTGAGTGTTTTTGTGCATAACCCTCATGTCTGCATCTGAGCAGGCAACATTCCAATATAGCTGCTGTCTGACGGACTCAGTCTAGACTTCCTGCAGACTGATCTCTGTTGCCATCAGCTCAACACGCTAGTTTAGTTTGTTTTAGTTCATTTCGTCTCACTAATCAATCAACCTTGAGATTTTTTTAATCCAGCTGAGGGTTTTGAGGTCTCTTCTTGTTAATACTATTACTGTTAGTTATAGTAACAATCATTAAACTCATTCAATATACATCTATTAAATACTCTCCAAAGCCAGACAAAAAAGAACCAGAAATTGGCGGTTTTCTGTTTAATTTTAAAACCAGTCTGCTTCTTGGGTAGCAATGAGGTTATGTGAAGCTTTCTCCCACACGTGGGCTGTCTTTTAGCAGCCTAGAAATTACTAACGAAAAACTGGAAATGCAGACGAAACCGTGCATTGACGCGTCTATACTCATAAATACCGCGTTTCCATCGTCAGTGTAACTACAAAAGTGCGTTCCAATTGTCACTTCTTGGTTGAAAAGTCTAAGAATGAAACTTGAGAGAGCGTACAAAAATTGCGTATTAATTTTTTATTCAATTGTTTATGGCAATGGGGAGTCAGTAAAAATAATGCATGTACGTTATTGTATTAGATAAATGTTGGGTAAAGGGAGACAAAAATATATGACATGAAAATAATTTTTAAAAATTCTACACATTGTCCTAATGAAGAAATGTTATAGTTTGTGAAATCCCCAAGCTCAGGCAGCTTAAGAAAAAAAATATGGTTATGGGATCTATGTCCAGATCCCTGGGCCGAGTTGGATAACAATCAAACAAATCCACCCAGCCGCCCAAAGACTGAATTACAACTTTATTGCAGTAGATTACTACAATAAATTGAATATAAATTTTCCCAGGATTTCGAACGCATAATAATGCTTATTCCACGTACAGGGGTGTATATATACGAGTGGGAGGCACAGTATAAATTTCCCTAATATCCCGTATTAGAATCATGAACCCCTCCCACAGAAGGTCACGCCTCTACCCACTTAACCACTAGCACATTATTTATATTAGGGTTAAATTACTCCATGAGCAGAAAGAGAAAAATATTTCTGATAGAACTACCGTAATTCTCATTATATTTATCGATTATATCCATAATCCACTATAAAATATAGCTGAACCTACAGAAATTAGCCAAGTTAAATAGTCCGAGTAGAGGTTATTGTTGAGAGGGAGAAGTAAAATACGTCGTCCACGTCAAGTACTACTGCCCACATCACCCTCGACATGTTTCATTGTTAATGATGTCATCGGATGTCAGCAGCAATAATGCATTAATGATTCCATATTGTGTGGGAAGAGTCAGGTGAACTAGGTAAACTGTTCATGAATAACATGAAGGTCATTAATTTCGAAGCACGGTGAGGCTGATTCGTAATAACTTAATGCGTGCGAATCACGTTTTATCATCAAACAAAATTGACAATATGATTTCCAGTCGTTATAATGCAACGTAAAAATTCAAATTCCTAACACGTACAGGAAAAAGCTTTGAGGTTCTGTGATGTCTGCAGACTGGATGATGACGCCATTAGAATAGGGCAGGTTATAGGAGGAGGATCGGTAGGACTATTGATCCAAGACTTTGGTACACCCTGTATCCACACTCGTGCGACGGTGATGAGTGGGAACATAGGCTGTGCGAGTTAATTCTGACGAATTGCTGCGATGCGTGTAAAACATTCTTATCACGGTTCGATTACTACCTTCCTCAGGGACATAATGGATTGCCATTCACCGGATCGATATTATTACTGAAAATGAACCGAGGTCACATTTTAGGCTGCTACTACTAAACGCTAGCCATTACCAAACTATATATGTTGGGGTATAATTAGGGGGCAGGTGTCATCCTGATTTGTTAGAAATTAATTGTCAATAACCGTAGTTCGTTCTCCTGTCTAGCAACTATACAACCCGTGACATCTTTCAGGCAAAATCACATCGTTAATCTGTCTGGATGGTGTCTGGGGCGCTTATATCTTCACTATATCCTCATCACATTGTACGGTAAATAACCATCACCTTTCTTTTAGTATGTGACTCATGTAAGCTGTCTGTTGGAATTGGGACCAGTGGCTTAAGTGGACGGAGGTCGGTAGTCTTTCCCGACATGGTAGATTACACGATGGCGTTAACCAGGAGTCAATGAGGTGAATCTGTCATGGTGACCACAGCATATAGATTGTCTAGCTTTGAAAGGGTAAATGAATTTTGGTTATATTATAAAAACACCCATAATACATTATGATTATTATCTACCGTACTTCCGCCGCGATCACTAAATAAAAGATTACAATGATTTTGAATGCTTAGCTTCAAGTGACCCAATGTATTACTCTTTATTACCTTGTCAATAACAAATTTAATGTCTATTACGGTGAAAGTCCTACTAAGGTTAAATGTAACCGTTGAACCAAATAATAATTGACCATCTACACAATCTTGTGAAATGGACAACATCCTTGTGTATGGCATGTTGAGAAAGATTCAAGTAGATGATTATTAATTTCATACAGGTGTAATTCAGCAATATTATCGGAGCGAGTAACGTTTACTTTCATAATAGCGTTGTACTAAAATGTGGCCCTTTTGCATAAAGAAAAATTTATCAATCTTTAATATAAAAAATTCCGAAGAAATGGGTTAACATTAATTCCTAATTAATGAACTAATCACAACCTTATTGTACATTTTTCTTTTTATTTACACTTCCGGTCTGGAGATTTTTTTTGAATAAATGTGACCTAACCCATCTGGCACTTATCTCAATGTAGAAGACATGTCATGGCATGGGACTCGAATGACCAGTTGGTAATATGCAGTTATCAATTATGCATCGTAGCCTGTCGTATATGATTGATTGCGTATGCTGCATTAAATAAAATTATTAATAAATTAAATCTGCCAACTGAAATCAATGCTGGGTGTCTGAATTAGCCTTAAATCACAAGTCAAGCTACTATGGACTAGTAAACAATCATCACCCACTGTTAGGATTTGTCAGTGAATACTGAGGCATGAACTTAGCACCCGTTTATTGCATTTTCTAACCATTGAATATTCGGATTTCTCTGTTCTACTAGAGAGATGCCAAACCCGAGCACAAACACTGGCATCGTTGCGAGTAAAAGTTTTGTAATGCATGGGAGATAATAAAGTAGAATGAGTTGATTAACTGTTGGTTATGCCCCTCTAGCCACTACACGACCAACTATCGATTTGTTTCCAGAAATTTTACGAAATATTTCGGTATGTCCTACACAAACTCGTAAAATCATCACCACATCATAGCTATGTATTTCGATATAAGGTAACAAATTTGACTAACAATGGTCATCGGTGCTTTGCTACGGACGTTGTCGATGAGTAGTCATGATTTTTTATGAGGGTATTCAATTGCCGCAGTTCATTATGACGAGGTCATGTGATGACAGTTTATGATCATGTAATCGTAGCGATGACCTTCAGAGCTAAGCATATTCTTCGCTTGCTATTGGTATATTTTCATATTAATCCTCTCGCTTAGGTGTGTTAGCGGGTTGGGAACGCTTTATATCGTTAATATGTATGCACAGATATAGCGCAAGACATTTTGTTGGCAGGAACTGCTCTCGTCGCGCGTTTTTTATCGTAGTCATCGCGCTGCACCGCGGATTATTTGGTTGAACTCAGCGTCATTAGAGTAACGATGCTAATTCTATTCGTCTTGTTCACGTGTATCCCCAATGATTCTTTCAATGATTTTTTTGCTTAAAAAATTAATTATGCCAATAAAAACATCACCGTGATGTCTGGATGGCTTGGTAACACATGAAATGTGCAGCAGGTTGGTAGTGCTTGCGTTGGGATACTAAAATCGAAAGTTACACGTTAATGGGTAATGCACTGATATGGTTACATATTTATTACAAAAACTAGCCTGAGTCATTTTAAAGATTTTTACCGCGCCAAAAATCATTCACCCGACGAAGCATTCCTTGCGCGTGCGAAAGCTCGTGTTTCAATAATGTTTGGTTAGTCGTAAAAGGCGCTAGTATTCGTTCTGCTACCTAACCGTATAGACTAACGCGGATATATAAAGAATACACGCCGAAAAATGAACTTGTTGGCGAGGTAAGAAATTTTCTTCAACCTTGAACGCCATATTCTAAAAACATCATGATGTAATCACCTGAGCAAATTTAATATGCATTATAATATAGCTTGTTATTATCATTATGAGCGTGGTCGTCGCCATGGTGATCGGAGCGGCTAATTAACGGGGCTCCCGAATGACCGGAACTAATACCCGCGTGATAACATAGCGTAATCACAGTCGGCGATGCCGGGGCGATGCTGGGGCGCGTGATGATATCCGCTCCGACATTGCGTATGTTATTATATAGCTATTATTGCAGATTGGTCATTCGAGCAAACCATCAAACATCTTTTCCCGTCTGTGTACGTCCAATAACTATTACATACGAGACTGGTAGTTAGAACGCGTGTAATCGTCTAATCGATTGGACAGTGTCTGTAAGCGGCTTCATAAAGTTTGCATGCACAGTGCGTTTTCGAGATATATCACCGATGACAAGCTATACAGTACGTGTCTAACACGATAATGTCAATATATTTACCAAATATAGTCATTTCCGCACCATATAATGCTATGTATGTGCCATCCGTATATACATTATTTACTCGGCCAGTCGTACTGTGGAAGAGACCATTCTCACATTAAATTTCACCGGGACTTATTATGCAGACCACAGCAATACAGTTAGTGCAAGTAACAGATCGCGATGGATATATATGCTTACGTAAATGCAGCAATTTCACATTTTCTACCATATTTTCTACAATTCATTTCCCTTTGAAGCTATGTTACGCCGCATCAGCTGGTACCGCTGTATATGGTTATATGCACAAATTGGATTTGTAACGGACTTTGTACAAATAAGAAATACATAAAAGCTACGATTTTAGATACAGCCTATCGTATCTCTGAAATTATACTTTATATGCACAAATTTAGCCAGATGATCGGGAATGAAAACTAAAGAAGGATCTTCGTAATTTTAAAATAAATTGCTTCATATTTGTTTATTATATTTCCCATAGCATTTTTGAACCCAACGGGAGTATTAATGCGACAGTTATTGAAATATTTTGACAGAAAACGAGACGGCTAATATATTTTATAGTTTTCTAATTATATGTATCTGATATTACTTTGTTTAGTGCTATTTTTTAACACGAAATAAAACTACGTCTGAAAACGTTGAACTCTTATTACCTTTTTGTACCAAAGTGTAATCGTCATTGATGTGTGTTTGGTATAGTATACCGAATGAATTCTTCTTCGTACCATTTTTTCAGACAACATTTGATCAGGCAATTTGAACGGGTCTTGACGCTGTCACCTGTAATGGCGTGCAGGCACGCACCGAGATTTACTAATCCCTTACAATCGGCTATTGCCGTGATTGCAAACTAAATGTAAATGTGCGTGTGCGGCCTTGGGCGAGTTATCGCCCTTCATCTCTCACAAACCCCAATTAATTGCGCTGGCCTTTGCGAGCACTTAAGTCATGTCCTGTTGGCATCTAGTATTAATTTTGTTATATACATGTAACACGTGACACGCGATTTTCACAGAGGCTCTGTCTGAGAGGAAGGATCCTGAGTTAAATTATAGTACATTCTCGCAATTATCAGTTATAATGCCATCGTATATTGTCCAATTTTCTAAATATCTCAGTACAGCTAATAATACACCTGCATGGCTGCTAACGAAAGAGGAAATCATACGGTGCGCGTTCCTCCAGCATCTATCACCTGGTTGCCATGACGACAGCGTGACACGCGCTCATTGGCGATAATTATAGTCGCATGTAAGATGTAACGAAATCTCTACCCAGTCGCCATGCCGCGGGCGTGTTTCACTGCTCGGATTCCATACGATCTAATTTCATATTTCGAGCTAGTCTCCCATCCTTATCCATTGTTATTCCTGCGGAGTAATGTTATCATTACCGACGCCTGCCAGTAGCATACTTCACAAGGCATCGCAGATCACAGTAATAGTAGCAATAATAATATAGCTTACACACACTGTTCATACAATCATATAGGTACACAGAATCATTGAATATATCTTGGAAATATTTAGTAAATAGTTTCTATAATGCGTAGACCTTTTATACAACGACGTTGATAGGTTCAAGGTCAAAATAAACTTATACTATTTCCTGTGTACAGAAGGTTCTCGGAATTGAGAGTGACTTGTATTGTCGTTCATAGCGCGTTTACTTTGACACATTTAGTCACATTTCTCGTGAGAGTTGGTTGGTCTTATTTATTGGTCCTAAATTTTTTGCCCAGAGAATACTACTCCTTCTATGTAGCCACAATATGACATTAAACCGACGAGGTTATTCCCAACTATTTATCTCCAATAAACCCCCTGAGGAGATTTATCAGCATAAACGTGTTATTTTTCTAGTTACAAAATAGCTGTCGTAGACACGCCCTCAAGTTTAATCGTGGTTTACAGTAATCGCAGTAAGTAATTGGTCGGGAAATGAGAATTCGTCCCGCGCTACTTTATTCCAGCAATTAGACATGACGTGGAGGTCATCAACGGGGATCCCAGTGCTAACAAGGACGCGGCGTGATTAGCCTAATTACTCGTCGCAGGAAGTGGCGCCGCGGAGTAATTTAGCAGCACGATATGGATTAGGTGTGGGCGCGTGAACGTTAGATTGTTATTATTGCGCTACGTGTCACTTGGTCTTACATAAGTAGAATAAACAAACAAGGTGTAAAGCTCCAAAACTTCCCGGTAAACGAGTCAAATGTTCAATATCATTTCGGTTCCAGTTGTCATTCATGCTGTCAGAATCATATTCAGTATCGGGTGGCATTCCCTGTACCGTTATTCTATACACTGTTGTAATAACAGCATAAATTATTAGTCTAATAAAATGGCTTTATCACTTCTGTTTAATAGATTGTGGTCAATGTGTAAGTTATAAATTTCTCTTCTGAATTCCCCGATTTTCAAGAAGATTTTTTTTCAATTCTCCAGTGCTACACGCGGCTTGCGATTTTTATTGGTTGATATTTTACCTTAACGTTAGCCAAGTCATAAGCTGCTGGTCTAAATAGATTGACGCCTATGGCTATAACTTAAACAATTAAAGATTTTGCAAGATTGTTGATTTGCACGACGCAATAAACAAACGCAGGTGGTAAGGGCACGGGTTTGTTTATTTCAGACCAATCGATAATAGTCTCCATCCTTGTGTTTTATGTCAAGGCAGAGACAAACTGTACAGTTTATATGCATGTAATTATGAAAGTATCTGAACGGCGCGCAGCCGCAGTAAATTACACTAAGAAATAGATTAACGATGCTGTACAAATGCAGGAATTAATTTCGCGCGACGGACTATCTTGAGGGGTTTCCTTCTCGTCGCGCTATTATTCCTGTGATTCTGCTATGGGTGAATGTGTATCAACTTCGCTAGCATTTATAAATTCGCAACAGATCCATGGGAATGATCAAGTGCGGTAAAATTAACGGTTTTAACGTTTTTTAGTGCGTTTAGTCTTAAAGATTTTTCAGGATATTAAAGGCCGTCTGTGAGCGGACAGAAGAAATGTTAACGGATGCCTTTGTAGTTCTACAACAGAATGATATTGAATAAACTAATGGACAATGTGTTCTTACAGACAACGGTTATTTACTGAAATATATAATCTCGGGAGTTCAAGCAAATTTTGAAACGAGCATGGAAAAGGTGGTATTTCTGTCAATCGACGAGGATCACTTTAAAATTCCATTGGTCGACCAAGATACCCGTTAAGAATGCAATTATATGTAGTCTATTTCTCAACGTAGTCCTCTTTGAGGTTCACACACTCCATCGAGAGCATGTCTTGCCCGTTGAAAAACTGCTCTACGGCACATATGACGTCATCATCTGTTCGATATTTTTTACGAGCGACGTGTTTTTTGAGGTTTTGAAACAGATAATAGTCTGGGAGAGCCAAATCGGGTGAATACGGAGGGTGGTCGATGAGTTCGAAGCCACGCTTGTGCAGGACGGCCATTGTAACAACCGACATGTGGAATGCGGAATTGTCATGGTGATACAAGGCCCTTTTGTCAATATCCCACGTCGTTCTGTTTTATTGGCTTCACGCACCTTACTCAATAGGTCAGCATACTCCCCATTAACAGTACGCCCCTTTTCCAAATAGGCAATGTAGATAATACCCACAGCATCCCGGAAGACATAGCAGCACCTGGCCAGCAGCAGAGACCATCTTGGCCTTCTTAGCAGGGAGCGAAGATGAATGTTTCCACCGCATTGACTGTCGTTTGGTCTCTGCCTCAAAGTGTGGAGCCAACACTCATCCTGAGTTACAAAACGAGCCATAAAATTGACTAGATCTGGCCCAAAGCGTTCCAAGTTGGCCCGCGACATGACCATTCTGGTGTGCTTTTGTTCGGGTGTGAGAAGTCTTGGAACTCATCGGGCAGGAACCTTTGACATCTCTAGTTATGTATGCAGACTGTTATGAACTCTCTCTTCGGATATACCCACCACCGTAGCTATCTGAATGAGAGTACGTCGTCTATTACCCACCACTATAGTTTGTAAATGCCCTAAAAGAACTCGCGATTGACGGCACGACCATGAAACAGAAATAGCTATACGGCGTATTCCTGAAGATACCGGCGAAAAGAGAAACAGTCGCGTTCGGTTGCCATATGTGTGAGATTTGGGGAGGAAAACGTTACCTATATGAATAAAAGGTCGACTATTATATGGTTATGTTGGTGGTCATTGTTTTATGAGTAGAGCCTAACAATACAGGGGTGATCGTGGCAAAAAGTTAGGCATACTTGGTTGCTGGCAATATCTACAAAACCATAATAGATGAAAACTATTTAACACTAACCGAATTACGAATTGCTTGAACGAAACCATGGGAAATTCATGCAAAAACAATAAAAACTTGAGATAATATGTATTGGATATAAAATACTTATAGCATACAATTTGTTCGTATATTTACCAATTCCGCGAATACACTTTCGACAAAGGTTATATACGGTTAATAAAGGTTAATACGCCGAAGAAGATGTCGAATTCAAAGTGTAGTTGATATAGAGATAAATAATTAAAGGAATTATTTGCAGTTTTGTATCGGATGCCATCGCTATGGTCAGCATCATCATTTTTAAATATTGTCGGACTAATACCAATGTACACTTTTAATTTTGTGTAGCGTATCATTTCATATATCATACTTTACTAATAAAGAAATGTTTATTTATTAATATTAACACGAGTGTTCAATGTAATTCTGGCGTGAAAAAAATTATTAGACATGATCCAATCAGTTTCGAAGATCTTTTGGCTTCATTTGGTTTAGTTTTTAATCGGATGTCGCCGCGAAGTCATGAAAATAAGAATACGATGGTATTTCAAGAGAAAATGTATATGATAATACTGTTAGTTTTATGTACGCCCTTTCACCAGTATTACTTGCTAATAGGAATTACCCCTGGCATTTCGTTCTTTCGTAAACGCAAATGCGGATAAAATCAGAAACCAAATAACACCAATAAATTGTACAAATAACAAAGTCTCTGTGAAACGGCGTGTAATCGTACTTTAGGTGTGTGTACTCTAAGTAGGCGAGTAAATTCTGCAGACCTTTACGCCACTGATAACGAACGTAATAATGACACATTATATAGGTCGCGCTTACCTATGGATTGACACAATAATTATGACACCTCCCGCAGTATAATAATAAGAAAATATCAGAATCGATAACCCTGTCTGTCTTATATTTAGGGTTTTTGTAGAAAAGCAGAAAGGGCTAAACGACGATGCTGTTTTGACGTTGGTGTCGGTTGGCGTGGAGCATGGTGCAGCAACACTTCATATATATTATACGACCTCCATAATGAAATTTAAAAGAAAAATTAATTACTTTGATGGGTCCGTTGCTTTTGTTCTCATTGGTTCGTCATAAACCTGACTACAATAATATATACGTGGTCGACGATTTATGGCATTTGTTTACGTCGCCTAGCTAATACTTGTGAACGTCAGGCTGTACTGCCATTTTTCAGTTGACGTAATAAAAATTTCAGAGATAACTCAAAAACCAAAAGTCCAATTATTAATATTCACCTGTATCTCATATGTGTATTGTCACAAACAAGTGCGATGAATTTTTCAAGGCACGTTGAGATGTGTGATGTTTATAAAAGTCGAGGCCTAGCGGGGTATTCTCACACATATTGTGGCCAAGACAAATTTTCTTCTTATTCACCTCGTCGCTTTTGTATGCATCTGTTACTGTGGTAACGTAGCAAATCGCTATTTATCGTTATAGTATTTATTTCGACGACGTAACTAATAATTATCGTACGCTAACTATTTCTCGTGAATAAGCATCTACGACTTGTATTGATTCTTGCGATAAATCAATCCCCTCTAACCGCGCAAATCTTGCAACATTCAGTTTCATATCAATAGAGGTTTTTATAAAACTGTCCATCTTAATGTAATTTTTATGGAAAATATTCAGCACGATGCGAAACGAATCGTGTTTTATGGCGGCATGCGACAGTGCGGCGTAGGTACTTTCACTATAGGTGTACACTTTCACTTGGGTGGTCGGACACGGGTAAACATTAAACGCTTTAAGGTACACTTCAAGCGAGACTAGCGCCATTTTAGGTAAACCTTGGGGGCCACTACAAAACACGTGTAAAATCCCCAGAAAAGCCGCGACCACTTGAGTTTCGTCAATATTTTATTTGTCTGAAATTTCAGAATACACGGACTGTCCTTTATCGGCTGTTACTTAACGTTGATATATTTAAGACGTTTAATGGTTGTTAGACCATTTGCGCGTTACGGTGTATACATAAGATTGCGGAATTAGGCGACCTTGTGACATCATAATATGTACTTGGTAACACGAAACACCCAATTGTATAAAATAATTACTTGCTTGTTTAAGTTGTCTATATTGTCTCGATTGTTGCAAATACCTTTCCTTGACACAACTAGGCTTTTACAAGCGATGCGTTTACTTCGAGATGGTGGATATTATAGAGTAATAGGCTGTTTGCTTAAAATTCTTCGGGTCACCTATTCACATTATATCTCTTGAATCTTGATATCGTGTTATGCGGCTGACATTTTCGAGTATTGGCACAAGCTTCGCTCCTTTATATCACTCATATTCTTTTCTCTTGATAACATGGGCTTAACCACTTGAATCCTTTGTTGGGCTGTCGCGCGTAGCTTCAAATTACTTTCATTGATAGCTCATTACAACGCGAATGTAACCACAAGACCCTTTGCAACATATTAAAATACGCATAACAAAATGATGTTCTTCCCCGAAACGATTAAATGCCTTGGTAGATTTTGTAGTGCGTGAATATGTTGAATGCGTGTCGTTCTATTATGATTTAGTGATTTTATAGAGAGATTACTCATAAATGGTGTTCTACAAGGGACGACATTCATTACGCCGTTATTTATTGTGATTGCAACATGATCATTATCGAATTTACTTTTCAGAAATATGACAGTCGCCCTCTATACAGCGACTATGGGTATGTGCCAAGTTATGTAGGCCTACACACTAGAACCGCCACCAGCGATAGATTTCGTATCGGTGGGAGAAAGCTCTATATTTACAAATAAATGAAAGGAAACATCACTCCCTGTCATCGTTTTAGTGATGTTTTCAAATGTCATATATGCCCCGCACGGGTTGAAAAGAAAACGACTCGATAATATAGAGACCTGAATCATTTTATAAATGCACTGACTCCGGTATGAATCTGGTTTTCATACTATGCAATCGTAATAGCAGACCTAATAGCCACTTTACCTTTAGGGTTATGAAAATCTATAAGAATTGTTATTGATGAATCTGACATTTCTGCGCGTTGTCTGATTCGATATACGTAGAATGTCAATGGTATTTAGAAATTTTACTTTAAAATTAGAACCAGCCAACATCTCGTGCGACCGTGAGCACCATACGCCAGGGTGGTTTTCTTTTACGATTACATTATACTTATCATAATTTATCATTAAGGCCTCATACCATAAAACATTTTTACTAGGCAATAACACTAAAACTATACATTGGTATCAACACGAGATTCAAAAAATCCCCCGACACATTAATACAAGTCACAATCACTGTAGTAAATTGGCTCTATTTGACTATACGTTTAATATTTATATATTCCCTTAGAATTTTTTTCTGTAACGGCAGACGTGGATAAATTTAGTAATTCTGATTGGAAGGCGACATGACGATTTTTTTCCCCAAATTTTACCGCTAATTTGGCGCAGAGCAGGGCACGGGTGAGACATGGAACACGTCTTCCATGTAGGCGCCTTAAATTTCTGCATTTGTAATGCCCGGGTCTAAAACGCCCTATCGCTCTGTAATATTGGGGAAACGATTCGGTTGTTGGTGGAGCGCGCGACATCCACCTAACAGAGTGCGCCTTGTCACCTTGTCATTTTTTTTCGTCAAACTGATATTGCTTATTTGCTATTCTGTGAAAATCCAAAACTGTCAAATTCGAATAGATCGCCACAAATAGCATGACTGCGTTAGAACTAGAAAATTAGCCTAACGTATTGCGTGTTTCACTTTGCTCTCCCACCAAAATTACGCTTTTATTAATGTCCAGTGACTAAAATTATGTTTTCCCGTATCTTATTATAGTCGTGTGAAGTCGTCGTCAATAATTAATATATAATGCCAACACGAGTAGCGGCCCCTTGTAAAACGATGCTTCTACATGAGATGATAAAGATTGAATGTTAAAATCGATCGTTAGGCCTATTTCGTTTATTTCAGAGATATCGACTCGACCTGATAATTACCTCGTGACATCCAGGCTTCAGATTAGGACCTACGATTGGTTTACAGGAATGAATTTGTGTGGAACAAAATAACACTGACAAATTATCAGACGACAATGGAATCGAAAACGTATTCAGACGTTTTTAAAACAAAAGACACCACAATTTATCTAGGAACGAGGCAACTGGGCGCTACGTAATACCATTTGAACTTAGCCTACTGTGTGGCGTTTTTCGTAGTAGTAGTGGTAGCAGTAGTAATAATAACTGGGCTAATAAATATTACACTAAATAGAATACGAAAATACAAAGGTAACACCTTGTTGACTAACTATATAAGGATTAACACAAGCTTTCGTGTATCAAGTATACTTCATCAGGTGCTAATTATGATTTGCACCTGATGAAGTATACTTGATATACGAAAGCTTGTGTTAATCCTTATATAGTTAGTCAACAAGATGTTACGTTTGTATTATCGTATTTACGACATGGCTAACACGGCAACCCACACCTCTACACTAAATAAAAAACGCATTTAAATATTTCACTTCCGAAATGTCCTTATACCAACTTTCTATATTATCACGTGTTTGCTTATATTTGTAACTTGGGTTTATCAATATATTTGACGTGATTGGCCTGGTGACATCCAAGACAACACAGTTGACGTTCTCTTCGCCGCGGCGCACCATCGATTATTTGGCAACAAAATGTGTGGTAATGACAACCTGCTAGAGCCATGACAGTTTCATTGTCACGTGCCAGATACTCTATCACTTCCATTTTCGGGGTTTCGTTCCCGTTCGTATAATTGCAATTTTTACTTGCTTGCTCGAAGCGGACAATGGCCACAAACCCTTTTAATTCACTGTCAGCAGTTGGCCAGCGGGGGCGCCTCGTCGCGCAGATGTCGCGAAGAGCTCTGCATGTTTCTATTGGCGTTACGTTTACACAAGACCTAGTATGATTTTGACGTCATGCCGCTACCTTTATACAGTCATCGCGATTTTATTGTCATGTCACCGTGACTAGTGGTCATGTCAGAGCATTTCTTCACTGGAGTTCAAAGTTTGCGTCATCGAAGCATTCGTTTAGAAAACCTGTCCGGTATTCTAATTTGTCTCCAGTTGTCTGCCGTGTATATCTTTGCATGGAGCGCAAAACGGTCATTGTGCCTATTTCCTTGTTCAGTTCTCAAGCAGAAATGCTATAGCGGGGGCTATAGCGTACTCACCTGTGACATGGCCAACGATGAAGGTGCCGAAGTAGTGCTCACAGACAATAGCGAGTAGGGTAGTAGTCGCCAAACCTACCCATCTTTACCAGACATCCCCGTCACCATCGCATTACGCCAGTCCTTCCAAAACTCCACCGGTGCCTTTAATAGTGAAAAATGTTCTTATCGCTTAGATTGATATTAATGATTCATGCCTATATCTCAATTTCTTTTTTATAATCCCCAAACCTCGAAACAAACCAGGTAGTCTTTATCTATGAATCTCCAAACACAATGAACAAAGCACCTCTATGCAGTATACCTATCCCACACACCTAAATACCTTAAATACACCCATATGCAATCACCATAAAACATTTTAAAAATAACATTACTCAAGATATGGCCGTTAATATGTATTTGATATGTAGTATGAGGTTCCTGATCAGACATGTAAATAGTATTTATTTGCGGGACGTGATGTCACAAAAGTCGTCAAAATTCATAGATAAATATTGAAAGGAAATCTGTTAGCAGTACAAAAGTTGGTGCGTTTGCTAAATGAAAGTTTTTCATCTCCGACAAAATTGTGAATCATAACATAATATGTAATTGAAAGACTTACAAAGTTTGATTTATTGTCAATGGTTGAATAATTTACGCATATATAAATTTCCTATACCACTGTATTTAAACTTTTGATTCTATAATGGTTGAACATCGTTTATAACTGTGTCGGGAAGGCGGGAAGGCTCCATACATTCTATGGCGGAATATCACGATTATAGGAGCGTTAAACGCAACAAGCGTTAATTGCCCCATTACAAATGCAGAAGATAACGCGCGAGAACTTAGTAATGTGTACATAAGTAATAGGAATGTTTTGACAGAACCAAGGCGGCGGCGTGTCAGATGCATGACTAGATAATACGAACTGTTTGCGTTGGAAAGCTTCCCCGAACATTCTAGTCTTGTAACTACTTATGAATACAATAAGCAGATATGTTGCATCTGTAAAACAACATTTTATTACTGACGCGAAACGTTCGTAGTTATCTCCCTTACTTGTCCCCACCCTCTTCCATCACAAGGGGTGTACGATGCTGTGCCATCACCTCCTCGCGGACTACAAATTAGTGATGAGATGCAATAGTTCTGCTATAGAAGTGGATTTAATTTTACGTTTAATAATACCGATAAGACTACCCCAGGTTCGAATCGCTTTAATCGCAGTATATCTCTCGAATTGGGCATTCTGGGTAAAATTAAGTCTTATTTATCTCGTATGGTAATAAAAAGTTATGATCTCATACTTTTTCACCAATCTAAAGCAATTCGTTTACCAATTTACGCATTAGAGACAAATTTAATTGTAGTTTTAACGAAATTGGCGCAACCTATTCGAGGCTTGCGTTAATCAAAACTTGAGTAAGTCAATAGGGTGTTTACTTTTCGTATTATATGTCTAATTTCGTCAGTATAAAAATTCAATTATCGATCACCATATTAAGTTGGTGTATAAGATATAAGTAACCATATCATGTTTGAACATATTTCAAACATAATACGTGTTATTGATTGTGAATACCGCAAATTCGTTGTTTTATGCGTGTGTTAATATAAAGTATTTAGTGAAGGTGGTGGTTGTAGACGGATTATTTACGAACCCAGTCTGTCTGGAGCCTACACATAGCGTTCATTACTCCGATTTACTCTCTTACTATATACTTCCATATAATCGTTATTTCGCACAATGACCGCCTGTCAAAAATGGCGACGGCATATTTATTTAGCGTAAACGCAGCTGCATTGTACCGCGTTAAATGCATTTATATATTTTATTGTTTGCTTTTTAGGACCGGAGAAGAGCCGCCGATAATTAGTGGGGCGTGTCTGCAGTTCCGAATGACGTAACAGCGAGACGTTCGACATTGGCTGGGAGTGACGTCAGGACGATAGACTCGTAGTGATTGACAGACAAAAGGGCGTCTCTAGCTTTGTTGGAGGTCTCTGTAGGAAGGACTACGTTGGCTGTAGAAGCGAAGAACTGTGATTAGTAAATGACGTAAGCAAGGACCTATGGGCGGTCCCGTCGATAATGACGTCATAATACTCAGGCTGTGATAGACAGTTCAAGAGTGGCACTAATGAGAGATGTTAGACGTAGTCCAGACGCCTGAGGCGGAGTTGCTATAATGAACTGTCGGTAGCGAATGAAAGCCGATTCTGTCCAATCATGCGCGATCGCTCCTAATAAACTTGTAGTACACGCTTTGTAGGCCCTCAGTCGCCGACAGTTCATAAGCCCGCATTAACGGTCGATTACTACACAAGCTCGCAGTGTGCGGAGTTCGCTTAATCGGATATTGGAATACGTCGAGTTACTCAATAGTACGCGTGTGTTCGTATAGTCATAATCTGTAAACTCATACATAACCAATGTTCGTTCACACCGCGGGTTTTTAGCATTTAATACACGTTATCAGTCGATAAGTTTGTTGTAATACCGAATTACGTATTTGCGCGAGTTCGTGGAATAAAACAACTGCAAGGTTAGCGGCGGCTGTCGCTAGTGCACCAATGGAACTATGACAGTAGAAATTATTAGTGATTTTTGATTACAACGATTTTATTAATATAAATTTCATGGTGTTACTGTACGTTATTTAGAGTGAACTTTTAACGAGGATCAGCTTTAAGTGTCAGGCGTTCAATATGTCTCGTCATCTGACTGTTTTTATTCTAATAACGTCGTTTCGGGTTGCGATGGCGATGGAGACGTGCCAAGAGGTCACGATTCCTATGTGTCGCGGGATCGGATATAATATGACGTACATGCCGAACGAATTCAACCACGAAACCCAAGAGGAAGCCGGATTAGAAGTCCACCAATTCTGGCCGCTCGTCGCAATCAAGTGTTCGCCAGACTTGAACTTCTTCCTGTGTAGTATGTACGCGCCGATCTGCATGTCTAACTATCATCATCCATTACCTGTCTGCCGATCCGTGTGCGAGCGAGCCAAGGCGGGATGCGCCCCGTTAATGCGGCAGTATGGCTTCACGTGGCCTGACCGGATGAATTGCGCCAAACTACCAGAGTTCGGCAACCCCGAGAAGATTTTGTGTATGGATCGCAACAACTCTGATAAATCCACGCCTCGTCCGCACATTAAACCGTACGTGAAGCCGAATAAAGGCGGGAAATCCTCGATGTGGAACAGCGACATTTACAAGGAGCCGCCCACGAGAAAAGTTATTCCCGATACTATTAACAGAAAAGACTATCGCATGCGCAACGGCAACAAGAAGGGCCACGGGTTCGTCACGCTTCCGGGTAAAATCTTCAAGTCAAATTCAAACTGTACTTGCACGTGTCGTGACAGACTTGTCCCAATTACGTCACAGTACATGCACTACGAGAGGATTTCATTTGGGGATGTTAATAAATGCGGCATGCGATGCTTTAGTAGTTACTTCGATCCGCCTCAAGCGACTTTTACCGTTTACTGGATCGGATTGTGGTCAATTCTATGTTGTATGTCAACCTTACTGACGCTCTGCACGTTTGTAATAGACATGCAACGCTTCAAGTACCCAGAACGGCCGATCATCTTCCTTGGCGCGTGTTACTTTATGGTAAGTCTCGGCTACATCATCAGACTTATTGCGGGCCCGGAGAAAGTCGGATGCGACGGTCTGATGATCCGATACGAGACTACAGGCCCGGCGATCTGCACAATAGTGTTCCTTCTAGTCTATTTTTTCGGAATGGCGTCGTCGATCTGGTGGGTTATTCTAACATTTACTTGGTTCCTCTCCGCTGGTCTGAAATGGGGCCAAGAAGCCATCGCGCGTCATTCGCAGTATTTTCACCTCGCCGCTTGGTTGATCCCTTCAGTGAAAAGCATTGGTGTGCTCGCCGCGTCGTCGGTCGACGGGGATCCAGTTTCAGGCATCTGTTACGTGGGTAACCAAAGCGTCGATAACTTACGAGGATTCGTTCTCGCTCCCCTCTTCGTTTACTTGATCATCGGCACTTCCTTCCTTCTCGCTGGCTTCGTCTCGCTGTTCCGCATCCGTAATGTCATTAAACAACAAGGTCGAGGAAAAACCGATAAACTGGAAAAACTAATGATCCGCATCGGTGTGTTTTCTGTTCTGTACACGGTCCCTGCGTCGATCGTGATTTCGTGTTATTTTTACGAGCAGCATCTTCGCCACAAATGGGAGCGTTCGATCACGTGCCCATGTGAGAAAGATAGACAAGCGCCAGCGTTCGCCGTATTCATGCTGAAATACTTTATGTGTCTAGTCGTAGGTATTACGTCCGGTTTCTGGATATGGACCGGAAAGACTTTGGAGTCGTGGCGGAACGTATACCGCCGACTTTTCCAACATCGCGAGAGAGACGGTAACAACGCGTTGACAAACAATAAATATGCGAACCAGGGCTACACAATTGCTAACCAAAAACAGACTCCACTTAGTCATGTCTAATCCATTACCTCCCCTGTTTGTAAATGTTCAACAACGACTGTTATATATTGTACATTATCATTATTATAAAATTGATATTGTGATTTATTCTGTTTATTGTTTTGTATTCATATGTTTTGTAATCATATATTCATGTACCAATGTAAGAAATTAATTTTATTCTCATCGCACCCAAAACCCGACGTAACGAGTCTGCCTAATTTGATCATTATCTCCAAATGCGGACCGATTTAATGCAGCACACGAAAGTGAAGTCATGGATTTAAATTACCGTAAGTTTTTTTTGAATAATCTTATTTGGCTATGTCTATCCACTTGTGACATTGTACCGGAAGAAACTGTTATTGTTACAAATAAAAATATATAATAAAATTAAATATTTGGAATAAATATTTATAAAAGTGTATTTATTAGCGTTGCCGTAAATTTAATTTACATCTGTCACAACATTGAATAATCATTAGTCTAAATTCAGGATCACGTGCACACGTACATTACACTTTATAAACGATAGCGGAAACTTTGATGTTTATGCGCTGTTGCAGGCTGCACAAAATTATTTTTGAATCTTACCAACAGATATGAATCAGAAATGATATGAATCAGAAATGGTACATGATTGAGGTACGGTTCACGAGAAAAGGACCAGATGTGCGGGCTTTCTTATAAATCATTTGTCGGAAACTAATTGTCGCCAAAAAGACTTGGGAAACGAATTTTTAGACTTGGTTACCGTAATATAAATAGACCATAAGATAATAATGAATATTGTTCGTTGTTAAGCTATGTGTTATTTATATTACTAAAATCAAACACTATTGTATTAATTACTTAAAATTAGGCCGCCCCTCGACGGTAACACTTACAAATGACGGAATGATTCTGTGTTACCTGTATTTCACGACATGTATCCCATTCATTGTGACTGTTATGTGTTATACGGCCTATTACTATAGGCTAGTTGTTATTGTTGATCGGTTAGCGGTTGTTTTTGAAACCTTTAACGAGAAAATACTTTATTTATCGTCGCATTTGCTTCTCTGTATATAGCTTATATACCAATATATATGTAGTACCGTGATGTTAATATTATTTACTCGCTATTGTCCATCAAAAGGTATGTTTTTTTATTATTTTTAAGACTTTAAGACTTACAGGGTGATATAAATAATTCTTAAATGATTAATAGTCCGTGATCATTGAAAATAATTCGTTATGTTTATTATAATCGGGAAGACCGAAACGTCTATTTGAATTTGCCTGACATTCGTTCTCGCTCCACAAATTTATAATGACATATGTTTGGTTAAGTATTTTTATTCACCTAGCTGTCAAACAACACATCACGTGTTTTACTGTTGATATCGATGATTACTAGATAAGATAAATTTACGAACCGTAATAATAATCTTGTAATCATTGTAAATTTTATATTTAAACATCGTCTGAATTTACTTAATGATTGCTTTATGTTGTGTTGTAAGACTCAACGAATGAATTCATGTGCTGATTAATTGATTGATGTGTGTACTTATTCGTATACGGTAATAAATTTACACAAAGTTTTCGAGAATGATTGTTTCTGCTACACTATACAATTTCCGTTTATACTAACTACGTTATTCTGAATTCCCCGTTTCTACAGAAGAAATGGGGACCATTAATGTTACAAGAACGTCCGTATGCAACATGCGCCATAATCAATCGTCATGGGCCTATTTTTATATCTGGATTCAAAATCTTTTACTCGGTTACAAAGGATCTTTCGTGGATATCAAGAAATTTTGTATGAATTTCAGTACGGTTTCATTCTCGGAAGAGTTGCCTTAAGCATGGAAATATTTCCTAAAAAGTTGCACGTTTTCCGTATGAAACTGTCCCTCGCGGTCATTTCACGGTCTTCGATATAGACCTACCTATAGTAATGTCACCGAGACGACTATCCACACGTTGAAGATTTTTCATCGTTTTAATTCATAATAATGACAATTGTATAATTACAAAAAAGCGAGTGAATAAAAAATACAAAAATTACAATTAATGATTTATTCTTATTGGTTTTGATACACCAAAAAAACAGGAACTGTTAACCAACAACAAGGCTAATCTTTATACCGCATATAAACATACGATCGAACCCGACGGCATCTCCACTTTAAATAGTGCACAAGCTTTAACTAAATTGTGGAAGAGATACGCTTTACGAAATAAAGCCATATTTTATCAGCGTTTGTTATATTTGCTTTCGATTTATTCGGTTCATATTCCACTTACTCCTAAATAATTATTCTTATATCCACGAGAATAGAGTTATGTATTAAATCGCTCTCTGTATAAGGAAATATTTATTTATGAGGTTTCGGCTACTAGACTATAACTTAATGTTCTTGGGCAAAATGGCGTTTATATTTTAAGGTAAAGTTTGACAAGGGATGCGTCATTGGCGCAGGAAACTACCGGCGATTACTTTAGTGTCATGGCGTACCGCTAGTAGTTAGATCTACATATTTCCGTTTAATCGTATCCGCCTCAAGCCTCCGTGTAGCATTCCACTCGAAAGGTCATTTACACCATCCGCCTGGCTCTCCAGCTCGTTCGTTACATTCACGTGACACATTCGTCACGTGATACGACAGAGTGATAATATGGCCGATCACAGTAGCGACTCTTGTGAGTCTAATTTGCTTTTTAATTAGACTTCGCTGATTAGTTTTAAAGTAGTCCTGGTGGCGGTCGTCCCAAAGGAACCTATGTTCCCGGTAGAGTGATATAAACAGTTGTGTTTTTCGTTCGATAATTTTAAATCCAATTTAGGCGCCATCTTGTAACCAAATAAAACAGGATACGGCTAGGGTCACGTGCTTGACACTGTTCGTTAACTGGTTGAAGTGCACAATTTACCGCTCCCGCATCCGAAAATTTACAACCAGAGCGACATTCAAAACGGTTCCGTTTTTGATATAAAATCGGAAGCGGGAGTCGTGATTGGAGGTCGGAGGCGGGAACCGCATCCGGGTAATCGGATGATGTAAACTACTAAACGACTCTAAACCGCTCCCACAACAATACACCATTCTTCAAAAGTGACAACATCGCCGTTTACTGACACAACATATTTATTTCTTGTGCCATTTGCGGGTTTGTTTCGCCTTTATTTGTTGCCTATTCGTCGATGATTACAATCTGGTAACCGAAACTTAATGAATACAAATTTATTTTCTGCCAGAAACCGTTTTGATGCTCCACTACGAGGGTAGACTGATAAGTTCTTAGGCCGACCATGAAATGGTTAGGTGATTATTTTTCAACACAGTCCCCTTTACGCTCACAAGACATTGTTCAACCATGTTGTAGCGCTTGGATACCCACGTCTTGATAAATGAAAAACTATTCGCCGGCACTTATGACGTCATTATTTATAATAATGAAGCTTTATTTAGAGTGCTGAATTATCCCCTCATCAATAATGATATCGACGACACTTTACAATGTTACGACCTAAAAAACAAACTAATGGAATTATGTACTGCAATGCCTAGTGGTGGTTTAAAACTTGTATGAACTTGTACAATATACACAGTATACACATACCTACGGTGATGACTTGGAATCATCATTGGTTCGATATCGTTTACCAGCAAAATGTGGATTATGCAGGGGCATTGTCCTTGGGGATAACCCTTTCATAGCCAGATACTTGAGAACTGTGCCAAACTCTGTCCATTTTGGACTGGAGCTGCAGTACGTACGAGGTTAGATTTGTGCAAAATGATGAATAAATGTGAGTACACTAGAAACAACTGTGTACTTAGTTTACCACAATGTAAAGTGTCATTTGTCTAGATTCGGTCGTTCTTGGTGAGCCTATGAACCTTTCGGTCTACCGTCGTATGTTTAACTCGGTCTACACATCTATTTTTCCTCATGAGAATCATAAGAATAGTGTTGTTATTAACAAGAACATATTTCAATGTCTAGTCCACGAATATTCTCGGCTTTTGGTTTATGTCGTAATATTTCTAGCCCTAGCTTCATATGTTTTTATTTTTATATATTCTTAATCCATTCAATTCCCCCATTGTCCCATTCTCGGGCGTGTATTACGGCGTACAGACGGTCACTTGGATCTTATGGGTTAGGGCCTCAAGAAATGCATTTTTTCCTGCACATTTGTTTTTTATTTGTGAACGGTGGTTATTTTAAACGCGCGAGTAAAGAACACTGTTAGTTCAAACACAAACACGATTTATAATCCGTCCTCTTATAAAACATTTAATTTTATTCGCTGAATTTGCTGCATTAATCTTATTAAACTTATTCGGTAATTGAATGTCGTTGTCACCATTCGTTGTTTTACTCGCCCATGGTCATGTAACTTGACTTATTTCGTAACGAACGAACTGCGTGCAATCTGTGTATACTTTCGAGGCGGCGATGTAACATTATTATGGTGTCCATCCTTAATAACGAGACTAATTACATATAATACAACACATCATATTAATAAACGGCAAATTCCAAAGCCTTAATTTTCGGTATTATTATTATAAATATTATTATTATCATCGTCGTCGTCATCATCTCGCAAATTTAACATTACACTCAGCAAACATCTCTGGAGGATCCAATGAAAGGATTTACAAAGATTTATAATCTCATACGATTGTTCACTTTTCATTTAGATATTGGATCAAATAAGCCAAAAATTGACGATAACATCTATTCAGGAAATTTTGTTATATGCGTAAAATTTTATTTCCAAGACATAATATAGACGTAAAATGACATGTAGAATCGAAAATCGGGCGAGAAGATATGTACTGTATATTGGGGTATCCTGACAAATGAGTGTGTATTTATCCAAAGTTTGTACGTCTCCACCTTAACTAGTTGATGTGCTGTGAGCCGCGTACACACGGCGGACACACTCCGGTTTTACTGCTCCTGTCAGCCACATAGCAGCAAAGTAGTGAAGGTGTCGCGCTGTAGTGTGTCTACGCAACGGCTAAACTGCCCGTCTACGGCAGCGGCTAAAACCGCGTCCCCACCGCTAACTCCCGAGGAGACGTTAGCTGAGTACGTGAGTAGATTTATGAGGCGTTGATAGCTACAGCTACCTCACGCGTACTCAAACAACAATATGAAAATACAAAGGTAACACCTTGTTGACTAACTATATAAGGATTAACGGTCTTGGGTCTGCGTGTTGCTGGGGCTATAGTCAACTGTCTCTTGGTCTTGGGTCTGCGTGTTGCTGGCGCTATAGTCAACTGTCTCTTGGTCTTGGGTCTGCGTGTTGCTGGAGCTATAGTCAACTGTCTCTCGGTCTTGGGTCTGCGTGTTGCTGGAGCTATAGTCAACTATCTCTCGGTCTTGGGTCTGCGTCTTGCTGGCGCCGTAGTCAACTGTCGTGTTGCTGTATCTAGTCTGCCGCGGTCTTGGGTCTGCGAGAGACGGGGAGGGGAGGGGGAGGGGGCAAGCATAAGTGCATAACTGTAGCTCCGACATCGAACGATAGGACGTTGTGTAAAAAAATTACAGTCTCCCATACGCTGAAACGTTATTTGGAATAACTTGACGGACGCAGTCCGGTATTCCAAAGAATTGCTCCTAATAACCCGCGGCAAAATCACGAATGAAGACATGTTACGTGCGCCGGTTTCATTGTACATAACGGCTAATATGTGGGAATTCATAACAATATAGGATTTTGCTGGTACCATCTAATCGAACTGGTCTAGAGAAAAATGAGATGATCGTTTAAGTTTCTCAAATTCTATGTCGATTACCTCGATATAAAACACACGCACGCGCGCACACGGTCATCATGTATAGCCTACGGTATTTGGAATTTATGTGATTTTTCCGAACGTATACTTAGGTTTTATACGTTTTATGTCTCACACCAGCTATGATACTAATGGATTCGTTCAGGCTAGGGCCACGAGACACTGTGATGTTAAGAATTGTCGATACACAGATATGACGCATTACAGGTGTTTTCAAGAGCACGTGTCTGATGGAAAAGACTCTTATTACTGATCACAATAATGACGGTAATTAGATCGTATGTGCCGAGGGGAGGCTGTAAGGAGGCGAATAATGTTCATGTATATGTGACATCACATGGCCAACACTCTGTCGTCATGGCAACGTGCTTAATGGAAACTGTTTCTCGAGAAATTACAGTGTACGCCATTGATATGGGACACTTGAAAGTCCAGCATGTCTCTTGTCTAATGTGATTGAAATAGATGGAAAACTTAAAAAATGGCATCCTTAATGGGTTTTTTGGAGGTCGTCTGGGCACTCGCGCCTTGATATTGCAGAGCTCTATCTTACGCAGAGGTGGTCGGGGAACAAATTCAAGTAGTTTTATGCAATGTAGTGGACAACTGTTCTGATAAAATATGAATAAGCAATACACAGAGTTAATTATATTTTAGTCCTAGTAACAAATAAGTGAGACAGCGGCTACCATATAGACCTATATACATATTGTGTACATCGAGATGACGAAAAGTGAAGATACGTATTTTATCAAGCACGTTACTTAGAACTTGAGTGACTTTATCCGATCCTCACCGACAGGGTCACTGACAATTCTCGCAAACAATAGTCACTTGCGATTTGAGCGGATGTGTAAGGCGCTGTTAAAGTGACATCACTTAGTGTCAACTTAGTTTTGTCGAGTTGGTTGCCACGTACTATCATCAAATTACCGAATACAGAAAAGTTAAGGTATACAGTAACAGTATCATATTGTCGCCCGTGCAAGGAGACCAGTGTGTCGTTCAAAACAAGTCTCAGGTCAACTGTCAATGCGCAGACAGTTGTCATACTTAGTAAGACCTAAAGTAACAATCTTTAATTCGGTGGTCATCGTGGTCTGGAAGTGTATAGAAATATTTGTGCATTTTTTGCCTTCTCCGTGGCTCGAACCCGCGATATCCAAATGAATGGTCTGTTGCTTTGTCTTCTCAGCAACGATTGCCGACTTTCTGCTGTTTGAGGATATAATCCAATGGCAAACTTCCAACCATACTAACTGTTCGTTCTATCATTCCCAATGGCAAATGACTTAACGCTGTATCACAGTCATACCCATTATTTCTATGGCGTTACATCAAGGCATCAAGGGATTATCTCACCTGTCATTAATCAGTGTCGTTACAATCTGAACATCCCCAGTAAGGAGATCTACTGGTCAAAAGTGATTGACCACTGTCAATCGCGCATTATGGAATGTGGACTTGCTGAATATGTAATTTTTCACGTATAACAGTGAATTGTATATTATTTTATATAATATACATATATATAAAGGAAAAGGCCAAAATTGCAAAAAGCAGGCGATAATGATTTCATTTTTTCTCACACTCACACATGCGCGCATACACACACTACATATATATGTAGTTCGATTCGGACCCATTTGTGTCGACATCGTATCGGATGTAACAACACTACTCAGCTTTGCGATACGGAGCAGTATGATCTATACACCATTTTGATCTTGCAAAACACATTTGCGGACTAATCGAAAACAACAACAGCTCCCATTTGAACGGTAATTTGTTTTTCTTTGTTCCCCGGTTTCTCTTTATTTACAAAACTCGATGAAATGGCGGTCCACGGCGAGACGCGATCTTATCAATGGAAGTAAGAGAAATAAATATGGGAGACAGGGGTTCCGATGTAATCTCGCGAGACGAGCTACATTAAACGCCAACTGTCGAATTGTAGAAGTATACCTCTTCACGGGGCTGACATCGTACATTTCAAGTAGAGAAGTCGCCGCGACTATAGTACTTATCCGCCGCGTTTATATAATAGAGGTTATAACAATATAGATTTGACAAACGATATAATGAACTACAGAGATAACACAAATGACTTATTTTGTTACAGCCTTTTTCCGACAGTTGTAAATATCGAGAATGTAAATAAATAGCGAAATGAAGACGCGTCCGCCATCACGAACCGTTCTATCTGAGTTTCTGTATTATATATAATTATGTTGTACAATTCAAGGTAAACATTTGTTGTATTTTTACGCAATATTTTAGCAAAAATGCTTGAATATATATTTTCCTTCTATCTTAGTTATATGTATTATTTATGACTACTACGGAAAATAAGGTAAGGGGTAGATTTTGTTGATATAAAGTGTCAATAACCTTTAGACAGAACCAGAAACTTTTGCACCGACGTCACAATCCAAATTGCGTAAGGTAATTCATGTCGCTTTCCATATTTATCCACGAGACACCGGATAGAGTAGACGGATCGATTACCTACGATCTACATTACATTAAATCATATTTTACTCATGTATATTGACTGGATTACAGAGCAAGATCCTCTATTTGTCAACATGCACGCTACGCCTCGATCACAACATGTGGATGAACGAGATAGGCGTGGGATGATCATCTGTTAGCTTATTCTTAGGTTTTAAATGTTGTAAAGTGTCTAATAGACTGCAGCGGCAACTACCTTTGCTTAGTTCTATTAAAATGACCTATATGCCTGTCTACAAAAATAGAGACAGAAATTAAACGCCCGATTTATAGACTGGCAGTCGTAAAAATCAATTGAAAGAACACTTTATCCTCCTTCCACTACCCACACTAACAAGGACACACGCGAATACACCGAATAGGATTAGAAATAATGAGATTTTACTATCAACAGAATCAGTTCGCTGTTCGATTACTTTTGCTACATAATAGTGTGGTTGCTTTATGGTCGGCCAGAGCTCCCATTATAAACGTGATGTTATAGTTACGGAGGAACAGTCCTAAAATACTACTGCACTGTGTGTCGACTACGTGTCAATGAGGTGCGCGAGTAATATCTCCAGTAGGTGGCGCTATTTTTACGATGAGCCCGGAAGTGCTTTTCGCACCATGACAGTAATGTTAGAGCAAAGATGTCAATGTTTGAGAGCTATTAATATTAAATGGCCTGGAATTATATCAAACCAACGGCAGGGGCAGTTAGCGTAGTGGTTTGAATCCAGAGGTCCCGGGTTCCATGCCCGCTCTAACCACTATACTATCTGTGGGGTTTTTCACGCTGAAAACCACATTTGCAGGGTGGTTCTGTTGGGGTTTTCCCCGTTGGTTTTAGTGCTTCAGATGCTCTATGTCTGGTCTCTATGTCGGTTACCTTCCCGCTATGTCGTCATCCCATTGTAAATAACCATGAACTACCATAGACTTAGCGAAGTGTGAGTCATGTAGCTCATCTGTATACGTTAACCAGTGGCGTACATGGAATAAAGTTAATTGTCTGCCCAGACTCGGTGGGTTTTGCATACTAGGTGTTTCCCACAATCCTTATAAGTGAGGCTAATCAAATTGTCATGTCAACCACATTAGTTGGGCCAAGGACGGCCCCCGCACGATTTCCTTGGTAATCAGCCTATCGATACATACATCAAACCAAAGGTTACATGAATATACAGAATAAAGATCAAGGAGTGAAATAATAAAATATTGACGATTCAATTGGATAGGACGTCTAATTAGGTTGCCAGACAATGCATTAGGCCCAGTGTACAGCACGTATTATGTGTCATGCGACATATCACTATACAGCATCCCTTTTGAATGTGTACAGGCACCATTAGATAACGAAAAATAAAGAAAACATATAGACAGCGAGTCACTTCCGGGCTCATGTGTAAAACCGGGAGGTAAGGGCAGGTAATTTCTCGGACCCCATCTATTGCATTCCCGAGGTTACACACAACATTGGTATACACTCAACAATATAAAGTTTTTACAGAGTACACATACTCCGAAAGACAATCTCAAATCAACAGGAATCGCGTGCAGGCCTCGCGAATACAAACTCTAACATAATATTATATATATATATTATAAAACACCATATTTAACATTACAACAAAAACTATAGAAACAAGTAGACTGCGTTACGGAAAGACAAACAGGTCTGAGACAACCACAGAGTAAAATGATGCCCGCGGAATAAATTATTTTTTACGCCATACGTATGTTTAATTTTGATACTCATAACAGATTCCATATTGTTTAGTCACGAATAATTGAATTACTACTATTTTTTTCTTTTGTAGACAATTTTGTTAATGCCCGCAACGAAAACTGCATGAAAGGAACAGGTTAGTGTGGTCGCAGACTACCGACACCGTGTCCGGCCAGTCGCGCTGAAATGCAGCAATACTATTCAAGTGTTCTCGCATTTAAGCAATTCATTTTCAAACACAATTCTAAAACGTATTTAGTATCAAAATAGCATTTCGTAATACGTTTTCACACCGCACGCGCGCACACATATTACGTTATTAAACACTCATTTGGGATATGATGTTTTTTTCAAAGAAACGTTTTGAGGAACACGTAAGAATTATATTATCGTTCTGAAGTCTGAACTATTCGTGCTGTTTATCATCGAATCACGCACCCACTGGCATTCGCACTTCGAATATAGCGGATGTGTTTATTTGGATTCAAATATGAATTTTCGTGACAATTTCAGCTACAACGAAAACGCTCTTCGTGGTCACTGGGCGATTCACGCATCAAACACAGATTCGTGTTTGCCAAGCACGCGTCATCTCAAGATCGCGTTCAAATTAATGGCCATTAATGCGACCATCTGGAATATACATATTGATTCGGCGTTACAGCTACAGAGTCGGATTATGTTACGTTGAAAATGCTCCGTCGTATATATGTATACGCCTGGAGATCCATTAAGTAATTAAAGCCAATCGTCGGAAATTGATCGTTATAATGCAGACCGGAGCCTAATAATAATCCAAACGTTGAATAAACACGGTGGAGATTGGAGATGTTGGATGGATACGTACCGCTGTATATGATTAACAATGCTATTAATGTGAGATTTTCAACAATTTCATAACGATATATAGCTACAGATATAGTCAATGAACATTGAATATAGTATTATGTAGTATTTGTGACGCGCTTGGCGAATGCCATTCTGTACAAACAGACGTTGTTGTTTAGATACAATATAGCCCACTGCCACGGACAAACTAAAAATATAATTGAGAATTCATTCAATATAGTTGACTCGAAATGGTGATTTTACTCCATATTTCGAGTGTGTACCCCGATACGAAATGTCTACATTTCCCATCCAAATTAAACACTCGACACGAGCGCCATGTTTGCTCTAGACTGATGTCTCCAGGTATGTCCGCGTCGTGCGATTTTTGTCAATTTATAAGCAGGTGTACGCGACACTCGAAACATCTCGAATTAACATGTCAGTATCATTTTCGTATAGTCCAACGGCAGACTGCCAACCATACTCAGTGTTTGTTCCATGCCCATATTTACTACTGTGTCAAGAATTCGAGATGAATAGAGAAAAATGTAACGAATATGAAATTCATTTCACAAACGAAAGAGGAGTAACCTACTCGTTTGTAATGTCGGCATAACTTTTAAGTAGCTGTGAATCGCCCGGTCATGCCAATTATTTTCAATGGTACTTAGAAGCACTACAATTTTTCATCATTCTCAATGGCAAGTGACCTAAATAACGACGGGTTACATTTATACCCAGTATTCAGAGGGCGGTACATCAAAGGATTATCTCATATGTCATTATTGGCGATTTAAATCACCTCAGCACTTCAGTTACCTAGTGTATTGGTCATGTTCATAAGTTATTTCAGCCAACAACAGTAATTGACCACTGTCACTCACTCCAGCATGTGGAGGTGCTCAAGATATCGACCGACTCCCCGTGGATCGCCTCCCAGTAAGATCGTCCCTTACATAATGAACCCTGGTGAACTTGAAATATCTAATGACCACATAGGTATTGGTACCGCGAACTTTTGTGAACTGGGATATTCGGGATGAGAATTGGGATAACGGGTAGCTCACATATCTTCTCCGTGACGGGAAATCCGACTTTTTCCTTTGCGAAAGCACTCTGTTAAAAGCAATTGACGCAACGTAAATAAATAATCGAAAGGTCGCCTGGTTTAAAAAAGTCTTTTGGTCGGCTTTTTGTGACGAACTAACACAGGTAGTTACTTCTGATAATTGGAGTAGGCTACACCATGTGTAATCGAAAGATGTTAAATACTATCCACGGTTCATACGCTACTGTCGAGTCAGTATATTTGGATTTTTCAAAATAATCATGAATGATGAGACATACAAATTTTATAGCAATAGGTCATACAGACACGCGAAAAAAACCATGATAATCTATACCAATAATTTCCAGGAAAACATGCTATATACAATAAAGCTCAGGATGTTATTTCAACTAAAATTTTGATAAAATGCACTAAAATTCAGTTGGTAGGTGTATATAATTAATTTATTGGTGGTGAAGACTCACCGGGAATGGTCTACCATTTACTTATTAACCGAACTGGCTAAAGGGAGGCCATTTGGTTAGATAATTCCCAGACCTGGCTACCTGTGATTATGTCCAATTCCCCAAGCTCAAGGGAGTCAAGTGGACCTGTTTTGAAGGCGTGGACATCATAAAGACCGTGACGGGGGAACCGCAGAGGATTCTAGAGTGCAAGTATGCGTGGCAGAAAAACATGGAACAGTTAGTAAAACTCCAGGGGATTACTTTGAAGGGGAAAGTTAGTGTGGAGTTTAGGTTTGAAGTTTGAAATAAATCTTTCGTGACATCAGTCCTGGAACCTTTCTTACCTAACTCGTGTACTTAGACTCTGTAGTCGATGAATGTTTCCCTATGTGATACTAAATGAGGAAATCTGAGTTCAAAATTACGACGGGGAAAACGCGACAAACGAGATATAACAGCTTGATAATTTGGAACGTGAACGGCTGTTTTGTCAGCAGGATACGTTCTCAGCGAATAATAGGATTTTTGCTCGAACACAAGATTTCGACCCAAACCCCGGGCTATTAGCGAGCTCCCAACAAAAACCGTCGCCAGCATCTACAGACTAGACGCAGTTATTAATTCGTTGCCAAAGCTCTCGCTAGCTTTCATCGTTTTGTGATGTTTTTTCCTTTCTCGCCGCGAAACCCGATAAGTGTCAGCGTGAATGGCGCGTCGATTAGCGACATGTCCACGGGCAATGACGTGGTAATGAGTCGGTAAGACGGGGGTGCGGCCCAGACAGATGGCCATAGTGCGGCTCGTTAGTGCGTTTCTTGTGTCGTTCACAGAATCCTCTTAAAGGATCATTAGTTACGAAATTATCGTGTGGTTTTTTTTTCGTTCGGTAAACAGATTATAGGCTAAGCACAGAGCTATAAACGGTAGTAAATAACTAACTTATTTATTTGGTATAAGTTTCCTGTTAGTTTGAGATCGGTATCAAATAACGCGTAGGACAGAATAATAAGCACGGTCAGACGCATAGTTAACGTGATAGCAGACAGTACAATGATGACATTTGTTTTTAATAGCACTAGGTACACGAGATATTTTTATGTGATGGTAATTAGGATAGCCAATGTGGTTCTATAAATAGCTGGAGAGAAATGCACAGGAAAAAAACCTTTTCCCATCACTCTCAAGATATTTTTTGTTACATTTTAGATGACGAGATCTCATACCGTAACCTTTGCCATCAACGACACCTAGGCCTACTACTGAAAAAGCGCCAGCTCGTAAACCTGTGGTCGGGCTGTCGTGGCTTGTCTGAGTTCTGTCTTAGGATTTACATGGACTTTATACCGCTCACTCCATGGCAATGCAGGCCAATCAATAGGTAAAATGAAACGAAACATCATGATGGAATTTTAAGTAAAGATGTACATAATTATAAAGTATATAGTTGGTAACTATTATTGCCCACTTAACCCGAACCCGTGCTAATATCTCTAAATTAATACTGCAAAGACGAGACAATAAATACAGGCTCTCAAATGCGATCAACGAGTAGACTTTTAACACTCAAATATCACAAGCAAAAATATCAATAGATTGTCGACATATTTTTAGAGTGATGTATTGCATTTAGCAATCGTCGATAACCGATTTGCACAAAATCATTACCGAGAAACCATGAAAAGTCTCGAGATTTTTGGCCCGGCAGCCGGTTTCGAACTCGCCGCCATTCCCTTGCTTATCTGGATACGATCTTTGGCTCTCTACTCTGTAGGTTTTATTTTAGCGTCAACTGACCATCCTGTTTTGCTTCTAGGCCTAGTATAGGTGTTCGGTTAAATCCCGAATCTTTTGAAACCCAACTACAATCATAGCCTGAAGTAAGAATATTGTGGATAATAATTTTGAGATAGATTATATTACATATTTTAGTGTTAGCACGAACGGAAGGTGCTAAAACACGTAAAAAGAGACGAAAGGCATACAATTGTGCTTTATGTGGATTCCCCAAAATACTGTCGATCGTATATGGGTCAATACAAATTTAAATAGCGAAATAACTAGAACATTAAAATATGTATGGGGAAAAGTAAAAAGCGCATGTTTTGTCGTCGTTACATAATATATTCTGGGTCATTTCGTGATGTAAGCACAATATAAATTTTTCTCATTTATTTCTCTTTGCCTTGAAAAGACCGACTTTGTATTTTCAATAACTCGCCAAGTCGAGACATAATCCAGACATAGCCTTTAAGTGATAGCCAGGTATAATTACACGTAGTTAGTGACAGTGGCTGATCACAGAGGCTTCACACTAATTGTGACTGACCGCGCGTGCTGCTGTTGTGCAAGTGCGTGAGATAACGGACGAAACAAGGGCGAGGCGACCTCATGGCTGCAGTCATAAGCATTAAGCGGTAGAAAGTCAAAGTGTATTTGTATATTGACGGTGATAATAACTACTGTGATCACCAGACTTGTACACATGTAGCTTAAGGCAGCTTGGACGGTAGTCCTTGTTCTACAATAAATTGATAAAAAATCGCGAATGCAGTAGATGTGACAAAAGAAAGTTGATTTGTTATTATTAATGCAAAACTTCAATCACCCACGCAAACGTCACGAGGTTAGAAAATTATCGACATGTCGCACAAGCAATCCAATGTTCGCTACTTGAAGTGTCAGGTTGCCCGCCCCCTCCTCCCTCGGGACAGCTAAATAAATACATCAGGTCCTGTCTTGTACACTCACTACCAACAGCCATCATTTCTAAAGGAAGCGATAATTATAGGCAATTATGCGCATTTCCAGAAATATGATTAACAATTTTAGCATAACTAAATTACACTCAGTGAGCACGTGGCGTTCATTTTAGTCAGTTCGCACGTGCAGTACCGTGCGATGGCGTCGTACGCAATAATGACGTTAGTCCGGTTTTGTGGCGTAATGATGGCGTCGAGAAGGCAAGCCGCAGGATTTAAGATGCGATTAGTCACGCGAGAGTAACTACTCGAAAATTCTATGTGGAAACTCCATGAATCACTAATTTTATGACGAGCAGAAGCATGAGTAACACTCCATAGTCCATACTTCAGCGAATGTATGGCCACTTAACTCTCTCGATCCCAATAACCGTCTGTAGCGTCCCAGCACTCGGTCAAATCGAGTGGAAAGGGTTAACGATGTCGTGAATTTCTGCGTTAATTGCGAAGAAAAAATCAAGACATTAAACAGCGGATTTGTTCGTTACGCCGTGGGAGATTTTACGTGGTAATCATAAATAATTCACCGCTCTATGAAGTCAACTATAGCCGCTGAATTTGTGGATGCTCAATGTAGCCTACATGCGTGCACCTGAATTATTTTAGTTAGTTTAAAAATGTATTAGAATTGCTATAGTATGACACAGCCATGTGATTCAGTTGCACGAAATCTTATGTTAACATGTTATACCTCGATGAATGGCCAGCATGCTAACGTTCATAACGTCGTATGTAGCAGACAGGTGGGTTTTAGCGAGATCTTTAGTGTTTAATAAACGATGAAATTGTGTTGTTATACGAAACGGGACTTATTGACACATCCTGAAATATTTAAGGAAAGCCGTGTTTAAGGGAATATTAATTATATTTCGTAAGATCTATATAATACTAAAGTAATATAATGATAATAATATATTAATGATTACTTATTGATTCCCTGCGTTATTTTTTTCTGAAGATGCATGTACATTTACGTGGTAAGACTGAAAAGTTCATAAGCCGACCATGATGCCTTTTCAGAATGAGATTGTTTGACACTCAGTCCAAAGATGTTGCAGCGCTTGGATACCCGTGGTATAGAAGTCCACATCTTGATGAATGAAAAACTGCTCGATGGCACTTATGACGTCAGCAGTGGTCTGAGATTGACAGCCAAATGTGGATATGCAGGGGCATTATCCCCTAATGTATCCACCATATTAGCATAGACGTCATAGACCTTTCATAGCCACAAACTTTATAACACCACGGTGCCAAACCTGTCCATTTTGGTCTGAAGCTGCAGTACGTACGAGGTAAGACTGCACAAATGATTAGTAAATGCAAGGAGACTGGAAACAACTGTGCATTCATTCACCACAATGACTCGCCTTGCTATATGAAAAGTTTCGTGTCTTGCTTGGGTCTTCTTGGTGAGCCTATGAACTTTTCACCCTTCCCTCGTACTACATTTTATTTCTGTATGATAAACGCCGGCAATCAAGACTTCAATACTGAATTGGTCCTGAAACACGAAAAATAAGATACGATTTAGGCATGTAGACATGCTTTACAATGCAGTATAATACAGCCAGTAAAATTTCAATAGCCGCGAATTTAAAATTTTTGGACGGGCTAAAATAGGTTTTTCAGTGCAACGAAATAATGGGATTCCCGGTTCAACGTATTTTGTTCCTTCATCATACACGACGCCATTAAACGGGGAGGCATTTCGACCTGTAATCCCGTAAGATGGCAGAGATTTGTCTGTCCACATCTCCGGGGAAAATTGGTTTCAGAAGGATCATACGCCTCGCAGGAACATTAGGCAGACCTCGCCAATAAACCGTCGATGACTATACGGCGTCGAATTATTATCGACTTTTAATATAGCCTTCCAGTTGTATAAATTACAATTCAAGCCATCGGAATAAACCGAATCCATTCACTGGGCTCCGACTACTTGAGCCGTACATAACATTAGTCGAGGTCTGAGGGTGCAAACGTACAACGAATCTCGTTGTTTGCCGACGCTCAACCATTGGGGAAATAGGTCTCAAGTCACACTTACCTTACAATGTCGCTGAATTATGCTCCTGCCTATTTGTTGCGAAAAGTGGACATGATAATCGACATATTCATTCCGTTTGGTGGATTCGATCTGCGTGAGATGTCAATCGGCGTTATATCTTACCTGCTGGGGACGCGTCGTCATAAGAATAAAACTTGTATATACTGGACTGGTATAATGCCATAACATATATTTTCTTTACATAAATACATTGATAGGCCTACATTATGCAGACATTAATTTGAAAACTCATTTGTGAGATGAGGTTAGCGGTTAAACCCGTTCAGTCAGTTATAGTTGTTAAGTATAAACAAAGGGCGGGCTATTTTGGCGATAATTAATTCATATCATGGGTTTATGACAAAGGGTGACTAGAATCATTATCTAGCATGACGATTCGCAGATCTCGTATGTGAATTTGCAAGGTTATTATCGGGCTACAATCGGGTCAGAATAAACAGAATATGGAATTTTAAAAATACAAACAGCTTACCTCCGTAACAAAGCCATTTTATGTTAATACTAGATAGCTAGCACGATGCCATTTTACTTAACTTAGTATAGGCGGTCAATCTCTATATTTTCTATTGACTTCGATACGCCAAAATTTAGAGCGTGGGTGAAGAAGAGATCGGCTATAAATCGTGTGGGTACTACGTTCGTGCACTCATACTACTCCATTAACATTTAAACACAATCGACCGCGCAAATCTAAAACTAGCAAGCGATTATCAAGAACAATATGGCGCTGTCAGATGCTTATCGATTGACACGAGCGCACTGAGATTGTCGTGTGCAAAAATCACGCGATGCGCAAGCTGAAACAATGGCGGAAGAGCGGTGTCGATTGAGACAAGATGGCTGACACAACGTCGATACGGTGACGGCAACGGAAAACAGCAGTTATATCTATAATCGCATTGTCTATCGTCACGCCAAGGTAATGATTGACGCGTACGACACACATTGGTTCTATGGAATGCGCTCGGCTTGGTGTATATTTGTTACTTGTCACAAAGTTCACATTGTTTGGGTAGCTGATCATCACCTACCCCGGCGAGTGCATTTACGGGTTAAATCCAAAACAGACCGGGCGACAGCGACAACCTAATTTTTGCATTCACATCAGGCTGCAGGGACGCGATCGCGACACGCTCAACTTTGTCGCTCGGGAAGCGCCGTAGGCCCCGCGGTAACGCTCGACACATCTCGAAACCATCCAATGGCCAGTAAATTTCTACTCACCGTTTAGCATACGATACTCGTGCACATGCATTCTACACTAATAAACCTTTGCCACTCCAGTGTCACTTTGCTCTTGAGTTCTCGAAACTTTTCCACCATCTTTCTAGATTCCCGTATAATATTCTCTGTTGTCTATTCATTTATTACACCTCTATTTGTATTCGAAACCTTATATAAATACTAATCTCAATTGATGAGATGTTGCTAGTTCTTTTTCTGTACTATTCCTGGAACATTTGAAAATCTTGATAAAAGTATAAAGATATAACTGTCTATACGATGTAACTAATCGAGCCTGCAAAGACGTAGAAGGTATAAACAATATTAGGCAGACTATTGCTCAAGTATGTGGATTTAGGAAACAGCGGTATGTTATTAACCCACGCCATACTTTCGCGATGATGACTAAGATACTGGTGAATAAAATTAATACAACGGAGTGTCGAGCTGGGTAGCGACAGTCGCGTTGGCTCTCGCCTAGCTATCGCCCTGGTCTAGAGGTTTTAGATCTTAAATGGAAGGCTATGTAGAGTACAAACGAATATATATGGTTGGCGCACGCGGGGAAGAGTGTCGCTCAAAAGAACTCGGACATAGAAAGAAAAAAGACCCGTATAGTTCGCTTTAATACGGACCGAATATCGTGGATAATAATCATAATAGTACAAAATGTGAAATTAGATTTATAGGTTGTCTATCAGGTTCAGAACTGGGCAGTAACAAGGAAGATCCAGAACAACCGAAATGTGCACGGAGGAATAGGGTTTCAAGGGGTATTGATCCAATAATTTGTGTTGTTTTTGACTTGAAGTGTAATATGGCACTTCAACGAGATAGTAATTGCTGCCGAGTTAATTCTATTATTGATGTGATTTTTCACCAGCCATTTAAAATATGGAAACAATGCCTCCATATTCCGTGTCTCACTGCACACACGTCTATGGGCACGCGATCCTGATCAATCTGGGATCCATCTGATCCTTGCTTACTGGGCCACATATGGCATAAAACTAAGGCAAATTTGAGGCTGAAATTCCTCGGGAAACGATAAACACATTTTTGAAATCCGCCGATCCAGCCTCAATATTTTTCCAAGATAGTTCGGGGGAAAAGTGATGCGTCGTCTTGGTATCTACCCCGAAACAATTGTACGGAACAAAAATTAATAAAAAGGTCAAGTTCGAATAAAATTGTCAGAAATTACATAGTGGTGATGCTACAGTAAAATAGTATTTTTAACAAGGAGGCCTCAAGACGCCCACCTGAAAAAAAAGAAAAAAAAACGAAACAAGAGACCATGGAGGCCATATAAGAACAAGGTGCCAACAAGGAGACTGCCTGACATCAAAAACAACAGGCCAAAGAGACATAAAAATACCCATTAAGATACTGAAACAAGAAAACAGATAATTGTGGAAAAGAATTGTCTGAAATCACGTCTAATTGCCTAAACAGAGATGCCCTAAACAAATCTAAATGAGACCTCCACAGACAATATCTTCCAAATCGCAGACCTCTGAAAGATACTAGCCCAAGAACGATATCTGCTGAATGACAGACCTCCAATCAGAAAAGCTCACTGGGCATAAGCTCGGGTGAATTGAAAAAGACCCCAAAAACCTAGAAAAAATTCAAAAAGTAGAACGTAGGATGACGTTAGCCGGAACAAATCTGAAAAAGATCAACGGGAGAACAATGTCTGTCAAAGTTCATATCTCTGCGACAAACAGAATTTGAAAAGATTTTTTAAGTGAAAATAGGAAAAATGACTGAAATTACATCGCATTGCTCCGAACAAATTTAGATAAGATTAACCCTAAGATATGCGCCAAGCGGTTCTGAGAAAATGATTTGAAAAAAAATGTTAATGCAGAGACGGACATACAACGGCCAATGTTTAATTAGAATACCTTCCCGTAACATTACCCTTTGACTCTTTGCATTGATATCTCTTAACTGTGAAGAAATGAAAATATATTTAAAGTCTATAAAGTGTAATATAATAGTATATTATCAGGCGAGCTGTTGGTCCCAATTTCGTATAATTACGCTATGTACCACAGACCTGGTGACTCCTAGATTCTTTGTGATTTCAGCCAGTGAAAATTACGCGTTTATCACACATGCTATACATTCACCAAAATGGTACTTGATGAAATAACTGCCATAATCTCGGTGAACCTGTACACTAAGGCAACATTTACAGAACAAATTTAAACAAGATTTAAAGAAGATCGGATACATACTATGTCACACACTGTTCTTGTATCCGTGAACCACACGTGACCCACCCGTGACCCATTCCTAGGTCTAGAAGGTAAAAGAAAAGGCGAGCACCTCACATTTACATTCGGACACCAGTTTCTTTACGATCACTCCAACATCACCCTATACGATGATATATTCTAACATAAAGATGATCGAGATTGAACTCACTTACCTAAAGACTGTGAGGATCAACAAATGTTTGCTTGTAAAAGTTGTACCTACCTATATACTGTATGTTATACTCAATATAATAATAAATATTTATATGTATTGTAATGTATTTTTTACAGTATATTTTTACAAATATGTCAGTGATACTAATGATAGCCTATGTCATGATAAGATTTTTTATACCTCAGTGTTGAAGTCATGACATAGGTTAATCATGTACTACTGAATATAGTTACAAATTGGTAAAACATTCATTCATTAGACAACACAACAGATCTGGGGAAATCTGACCAAGTAATTCACACATCTAAAGGTTACATGACAAAATTCAATAAAAATTAAAACACTTATCTGTCTCTAATCAATGTATATATGTGTATATACACGCAAGAAATAGTATATTAGACAGTGTAATCAACAATACTGTAGTTACTAACAAGATGTACTATAAATATATACGAGATGCGCCAATCATCTGCGTAGGGTGGACCTAAAAATATAACCAGACCCCCCCCCCCACACTCCACCCCACCCAACACATTGTTCCAGGCCAGGCATAAAATAGAGGTCTACGAGCTACATGCACTTCAAATGTGTGGCCTAGTAATTCAAAATGTTACGGGCAGCCCAATGTCAATAAATATCACCTTTCTTGATATGTTGCTCACCCGAGCAGTTTCAGGTGGACCACAGCCATTTTGGGTGACATTAGCACTTTAACTGCTCGTGGTAAAGCGGGTCCCTTCCAAATTTCCAATTCATGCCAATTTCCAAGTACAAGAAATGAAACAGCAACACGTTTTTTATAGGTCGTCATTTACGATGTGACAACCCACACTGCTTCCTATATATTCAAGAATAAAATTTCACTCCTATATCATGTCACGTTTCATCGATGGACCCTGAACCCCTGGGGTACTAAATATTATATGCATCATTCATTTTATGACACATCGAGACTCATATTATTATAGTCTTATATAATTTCAATATGTTCAGGGATTTTGCCATTATATCATACCACCCACATGGCAATGTGTAATGTTTGCTGCAATAATTATGCAACAACCAATCATTTAAAGCGAGGCTACTACCCCCAACCGTAGTATCATATAGAGGATATCACATAGTTAATTTGAAATATCTATTATAGTGGTGATATGAGACCCACCATGTCAAAATCAGTCGGAAGTGGGAAATCCCCGAATCAGTAAAATGCTAATAATACATTACAACATGAAAAATATGGAATTTTGGTTTTTTCCATTTTACGGTACTTCAGTGATTAAACATTCATGAAAAAATATTTTTCTGTGTGAAATATGCTTAAAATATCGTATTATTACCAGTATAAACTGTGTGACAATGTCTGGTCGCCGTTTTCTCAATATTAAGTTTCTCCACTATGATGTATATATTTGTCGATATTATTGTTACCTCTTTGTGGATTATTTGATTTTAGCAGCATTGGAAAGCTGCTCTCATTCTCTCTCCAGACATGTATAAATCACTTTATTGGCAAATTGAGACTTCAGACTGATTTTGACATGGTGGGTCACATATAATAAATCAAACGAAAAATATGGTTTAAAAAGAAAAAATAAAATCTTGTGTCTTAATATATTCATTATTTTCCTGCCCGGGGGGGGGGGGGGGATTTTGATCTCCATTCTAACAAAACTACTCCTTGGCGAATGTGACAGGGTCGACAAGGCCCTAACAGTGATTATGTAAGATACTTCAGTAATTAACCAACACATGATTATCGTAGTTATTAGGTATGTGGTAATTAAATGTGTTGCATGAACAATTACGAAGTAATACAAGAAAAAACAACGTTGTCCTTTGTTTAATCTAAACCTATGATGGATGGCTTCCAAAATCTCCCCCTACTCATGCTGGGAGGCAGATTCGTCCATGCATTTCGCCGTGATTTAGAAGTGCTTGCGATGTCGTAACTGTCATTGTTGAATGCATACTCTAATAGGTCAGTCCAAGAACTTACATGTTCCATATCCTAAAAAATATTACATCAGTTTATGATATCACGCCCATGTGTTTGGGCATTTCCCTAAGGTGGATATATCAATTATATGCATTTGCTTAAGATAACGATAAAACAACTCCGAATTCATACACCCAAACATGACACGCTGTGCTGCGGGGTTTTTGCGTACGATAACAGTTCGGTTTATGAAATTTGGGTAAAATCTATCGTACAAATTATTATATGAATGACAATCACTCAGCCGAAATGGTAAGTGAAACTCTGACCACCGTTTGATGGGAAACTCGAGTGGAACTGAAACCCACCAGGCATACCAGCTCCACCCCCAAAAAATGACTGAAATATGAGGTCGGGATCGACATGATCTGCAAAAAAAACACAAGTGATGATGGCTCATGAAAAATATACACATTGTAAAATCACTATTTGTCTTCATAAAATAATGTAAAATAATAATATTCTACAGGTGAGGTAAATTTCCCTTCAATATCATCCCACTGAATTTTACAAATGAAAACCACTGGTTCTATGGGTCTTATTGAAGGCCTATTCATGTCGCACAAACTGTATGCTAAAACTGTACAGGTGATAATAATGTACACTGAGATGACGAGATAGGTAAAGGGAAGTGTGAGATAACCAAATAGATATTAGCAACACGAATCCATACATTTGTCCATAGAATTGGCAGAGCTGATTCACTACTAATCAACATCTCGGCTGAAGATATCGGCATAAAATAACGATTAAAAAGTTCTCCACTGCATGCCTCCTTACTTCCACAACTCCCTCACAACATATTACTCCTACATAACTTCTACTACTGTAGCTACCACGATAACTTAATTCAAAATTCATATTCACATTCACAAATGTTTGAGACATTCTGCTCTATTCAGTGCTGATCAGAATGTGACAATCTAACACTATACAGCTCATCAAAACAAAGAAATGCTTCTATGAACACGCCTGTGGTACACTAGTGTAGCCGCAAATATTTTTCACAAAATTGTAATATATTTTTTCAGTTCACACAAAATTGTTTAGTTCTTTCTACAAAACTAATACTTAGTTATTGATGAAGCTTTATTGGTCTTTTAACATTTGTAACACGACTTTCCAGCAGTTATCCAGCTATATTAAGCTGTAAATGTTGACATTCTGGGCGTTTCCTGTTTTGTATGCAGGGTCAGAATAAAAACCACCGACACACTTAGGTAATAAAATAGACGATTGTTTCAAAATGTATGTCAAAACAATGAATTTGACGAAATATAGTGAGGTTGAGGACTTATGTAATGTGATTACATCAAACCTTTACTTCAAAGGCCTACAATTGTACACTTGAAATTCATATTACTAGTGCTTTGTAACACAAATTACAATGTCATGTTCATAGTCGGTCAGTATAATAATTATAACCAAGCAATGTTTTAATATATGATCTTAAAAATATACTGTCATTAGGCCATGCAGTGTTATAAGAGTACGGTCAGTACCACTATTTAAATACTAGCAACTGTGTTTGTTTTGTGTTAATTACCATTGGGCAAAAACTTCAAGATTCAAGAAATGGCCTGACATGACTGCTACACTTGAGCTGTTTTTTTAAGGGTGACTGACCCTCCTCTCATTGTTACCGAATAAGGCGGGGGAGCTCGGGTCATCTTAAGTTAATCGTTATGTCGGTATTTGGATAGTCTATGCAAACACAACTCTCAACTCCACAATCTGAATAGTTCTCCAATTTCACTACAAGGGAAGTCACTGGCAGCCAAAATAATCCCATCAAATCTTTCCATTTTCCCCAAAACTCATTGAAGGTTTCCCATTTCCTTGGCAATTCTACGTATATAGGCATTTTAATTCAATTTTTATTCGATATCGTATTAATCATATGTGCCGACTATTAATCCCACATCTTATCTGTAAGTGTAAAGTGTCGCCAACAATGTACTGTGGTTGCACTAGAAATCTAGGTGATATTTCTATTTTTCCCAAGTCGTATCAAAGCAAAAAATCCCTGCACAACTACACTGCAACAGGTTACTCGGACTCCAACTGAGAGATGGGGTTTTAGGCGATTTCTGCCTAAAAATGCTACACGTACTATCTCAGACTAGACCGTATATCGAACTAGGGTCCTCAATTACACTGATCTGACGACTAGCTCTCTAGCCCCTGTATATGAAACATTTACACTGGACATGTTGAGATGAGGGCCATTATATATACACCGTCGAGACCCCTCCGATCGCATGACCGACATCTTGCCAACATATACCGCTGCCGTCTCGTGTCCTCTAGTCACCGCTGCTTCTCTAGTCTTGGTCCAAAACTTTGGAACAGTTTACCGTTAGCACTAAGAGCATCAGATTCATTTTCTCTATTTAAATCCAGGCTAAAAACTCACTTAATCACCAAAGGTTACTTTTAGTTTTTACTCTTAGTACAGCACGACTGAGGGTTTTGATTTTAGTGCTTTTAAACCCAAATATTATTATTACTATTATAGTTAGACTAGCTTATCTACTAGAACTACACATCTTGCCCAAGGCAAGGACTTTCTTGCCATAGCCAGTCAGTACTGACTTGGTCAGTTAGTTAAGAATAGGCTGCTCACTAGAACCGTTTGTTGTCCTCACAGCCCTTTATAATACAAGCCTACAAATGTGGTTAACACGACAAATTTATAATGGAGGAAACGCACTTAGTCTGAGCAAGGAACTGACTTTTTCCATCTATGCCACACGTCCCAAATGTCTACCAATATGCTACATATGTTGCCCACTCTGCTAAATCTATGATAGTAAATGGTCATTTACAATGGGATGACGACACAGATGGGAAGAAAGCGGCATTGAGACCATCCATAGAGCATCTGAAGCACACCACGTCAGCGAGAAAAGCCCAGACAGAACCACACAGCAAGAGCTGCCCGAATAAACGCCACAGGTAATATAATGGCTAGAGCTGGAGTACTGACCGAAGCCGGCTCCTTCAATTTCCTCCAGGTCCTGTCCCTGGTCGTAGCGTGCCCGCTTCTTGGCATCACTCAGTACACCATACGCCTCACCCACCTCCTTGAACTTGGTCTCTTCTTCCTTTTGTACTTTCGTCTCAGAATGAGAGTGCCGGTCTGACACACAAAAACATTGCCGATCATTAGAAAGTCATGTGAGAAATGGTCACAAAATGTCAGTATGTTAAAAAAGAACGGACAAGTTTTAGTACTACCAGCTACTTTACTTTAAGATGGTGCGCTAAAAAGTTAGAAGGCGGGTTTAATTTGACTAATAGGCCGTTTACACCCAGATATTTATATCTGACAGAAATTTCACCGCGGTGAATCTCGATTCAGCGAGCGTTTACA
>WURV02193169.1:0-12232 GCA_011762755.2 Epimenia babai | reverse complement strand
CATGATCGTATAGTTTTCGAGTAAAAAGTGACTGAATTTGAACAGGCAGTAAATTAAAATAGGCTTTATATGCAATACTACATGTTTTATAGTCAACAATATCTGTCAGTCGTAGAAAGTTGTTTTTGAAGAAAAGTTTAGAGGTATGATATAAGAAATTTGCTTTGTTAACATATCTTATTGCACGTTTTTGCAAAGTAATTAATTTGCCTAGTCGTGTTGGGTAGGTATTTCCCCACACTTCACTACAGTAAAATAGGTGGGGATAAATTAACGTGTTATACAACATACAAAGATTTTTTACAGGTAACAAATGTTTACAACGGTAAATAATAGCCAGATTTTTAGCAACTTTCTTTTCTACATGCGCTATATGATTTGCCCATGACAGTTTTTCATCAATTATTACCCCTAAGTATTTTGTATATGATACCTGTTCTATAGAAAGACCATTTATATGTAATAAAATTTTTTGGTCAAATTTTCTTCTCCCAAATTGAATAAAATTAGTTTTGCTTATGTTTAGTGAAAGTTTGTTGATCTGAAACCACTGACTTAATTTTGATAGTTCATGTGTGACAACTTTGCTGATCTCATCGATGGAATCTCCTGAATATAGTAGGCTAGTATCGTCAGCAAATAAAAGGCATTTCAACACATTGGAGACATTGCTAATGTCATTAACATATAAAATAAATAGTGACGGGCCTAAAATCGATCCTTGAGGTACACCGCACGTAACACACTGCATATCCGAGTTTACATTTCTAAAGGAGACAAACTGTTTACGATTACTGAGGTAGTTTTGAATCCACATAAGGGCTGTACCTCTAATTCCATAGTGTTGTAGTTTTTTGAGTAATATTTCATGATTGATAGTGTCAAATGCTTTCTTGAGATCTATGAATATACCTACAGTTACTTTTGAATTATCGTTAGCATTAGTTATTTGTTCTAGTAGTTCTATTAAAGCGTAAGCAGTTGAGTGACCCTGGCGAAAGCCAGTTTTCTTTTCTTGTGTAGGCGCGAATGAAACTAAAGCCAAAGATTCATGCCGCAATCGGCGATATTCGTTATATCGAACTGGGTTTGCATCGTATGGACGACTGGATGGCACTCTGACAATAAAGTTACGTATATGGCGAAAATGTGTGCTACCACCACTACCACAATACTGTAAATCACCTTCTCCGTGTCGCGCTTCGTGCGACAAGACGATTAATAAAATACTTCCAAAATCTTTCTTAATGTTATTTTTCAATTTGGTATTATTCAGATGTTGATCCAGACGAAAACCTAACTATCCGATGCTTTTATGCAAATCTGCTCATATATTTTTGCGTAAGACTAAACACAAAAATATGAACGCGACCGCGGCCAAAATATAACCTATCTTCGTGAGCAGTCAAGAAATAGAAGCAATAACCTCGTATTTAGACTCCCTAATAATCATCTCCGACGACCCCTACAATATCTAGGAAACTCATTGCTATATGCACAGTAGACTATAAGAAAGGAGGTAGCCTTCATAGAGGTAGTTGTCGGATTGGAACGTTGAAAAGTGGTTGCGGACGTCGGGCGTTGTTCCGCATACTCATGACTGAATGCAATGAGAGAGAACTTAATTTAATACTATTCTATTTGCTCAAGCTTTCCAATAGTTTTATCAATTTCTAGCATGTCTAATCATTTTTTTTCACAGTTTTCGTATGTTCGATCTTTTAAGTTGCATACTGATCAAACTTTATACAGGATATCGAAACACCATAGGTGCGCTCTGAATCACTATATTCAATCACCAACAAAAAAATCCTTTATATTGTGTGTACTCGACGGTAACGAATGTTTAACAATACGGACGCCAAGAACATAACTAGACACGATATAAAGGACATCAAATATCAAATGTTATACTTATGCAAAGACATAACAGACATATAGTTTATTTCGATAGATCGTGTTAATTATTTGTATTTTACTCGATACGCGATTCCACTAACACTTTTTTTGATTCTTCGTAATAAAAAGCGAATTAGATACGAAAGTCAGTTTTTGCACGGCTGATAATTCTCGAGTGAAGATTTTAATTTGACAAAAAATGAAGAAAAAAATTAAAGTCATCCGAAAACGGCATTATTAAAATTACTGTATGAAAAATCGAACGCAGTGAAATGTGACGAAATGTATATGGCGTGAGGTAATACCATTGACTAGTGGGATGATGAAAGGCCACCGAAAGGCGCACATATAACGGAGATACTAAAGTCTGTAACCCGAAGCGTTCGATGCGGTCCGCTGGCGTCTACCGTGTGGGTATCACTCACGAACAGGTTAGCTGTCTCCACTGTGCCTAACCTTCGGTCGCGTAATACGTAAATAATAATTATTGACACAGTTTTGCACATCGATGAGGGTGAGACTTGGTATTCTTACGGCAACACAACAATAACCTTTGAAAATCCCCGCTTTCTGCCGGTTCCTACTCGCAACTTCTCGCATAAAAGGCAACGCTTCTAACCGCTGCACCACTGGCGCCGACCTCTCAAAGATCTCGTCGTCTCGTTATACGCCATCGTCAGCAATCTCCAAATTATCTGGGTGAGCAACATGCATTTGTACGCTGTATGTAGGCGTTTTGAACCAGTGGCGTGAATGGACGAAAGTCAACTGCCAATACTCGATGATTTTCGACACTGTGTTTTTCCCATCCGTATCTGAGGTCAATCCTACCACTGTTAGCCACAGACAGGCTTCGCGAATGATGAATAATGACCCAAACAGCAGGGTAATCTCTAAAGTTTTTGGCATACACATATTTGCAAATGGATTATTCAGTACTGTATTCGTCTTTAAAGAGCACAAAAAATATTGTCTTTCATTTAATACGATATTTCGTGGGCAATTGTGGTTAAAATGAATATTTCATAACTCAGATGAAACGGTTATTAATTCGTCGATGTGTATGATAGAGGTACCGCTGCTTTTCGTGTGCAGACAATAGAAAAAGAGGATGCGTGGTCCTGCGCTGATACTTGCGCTGTTGGCCCTGGGCGTGGTACAGCTCCACGGTCAGGCAGATGTTAATCAATGTAGAGAACCGTCTGGAAGATGTACGTTTCTAAATGTTAATAATTGCTATGCCTTTTAGCCACGCGACAATATCCTTTGCTGGGTAAAAAACAAAAGATATTTTAAGTCCCTAAATGGCCACAACACCATCGTACTATACCGACTTCTTCACGTCTTAATAATATCATTCCATTCTTTCACAGCGAGATGCAACGTCGGGTTATGTCTCCTAAAATCCGACAACACCGTGAATACTGGTGTATTTATGAACCAGTTTCTAAGTTACGTAGATGTTTGATATTATCTCTGACGGGTGATATGCGAAGTCATATTATCTACAATGAATATCTGTCGGACCTTATAGGCTGATACTTGCGCTCGTAAGTAAACATTATACTTTTTACCCATTTATCTGACGATGCATAGGCCATATCAATGTTTCAACTAATATATTTATTGATGTAGAATGTGTTGGACAGCAATGCAATGCTTTAGTATCTCTGTTATATGTGCGCTTTTCGGTGGCCTTTCGTCATCCCACTAGCAATGACATTACCTCGCGCCATATACATTTCGTCACACTTCACTGCGTTCGATTGCTCATACAGTAATTTCAATAATGCTGTTTTCGGTTGACTTTATTTTTTTCTTCGTTATTTTTTCAAATCAAAATGTTCACTAGGGAATTTTCAGCCGTGCAAAAACTGCACAAATTCAAATTCATGAAACGCTTTTTGTCACGAAGAATCAAAATTAGTGTTAGTGGAATTAATGTACTTTAGATCAAATATATTTCATTTCACCCATGTAAAATACTGCTGAAGATAATCCAATGGAGACTGGAATCACACATGGAACGAGAAATGTCTATAGAACAAGCAGACTTCAGGAAAGGGCGGGGTACCAGAGACCAAATCGCCAACCTAAGCTGGCTAATGGGAAGATGAAAGGGATTCAATCGTCCTGTGTACATGTGCTTTATCGATTATAGCAAAGCGTTCGACTGTGTAGACCATGACACGATGTGGAATATAATGTTGAAAATGGGAATACCCGGACATTTGGTGACATTAATACGGAGCTTATATCTAGATCAAGAAGCCCAAGTAAGAACAGAATATGGAAACACAGACAGTTTTGCAATCGGTAAAGGCGTCAGACAAGGATGCATTCTCTCTCCATATCTGTTTAATCTATACAGCGAACACATCATGAGCGAGGCTAAATTATATGAATTGGAGACTGGAATCAAAATTGGTGGCAATCTCATAAACAATTTACGCTACGCCGATGACACCACATTATTAGCCGAGAGTAAAGAAGATTTACAAAAGATTTTTAAAAACTTTAGGGATTCTAGCATAAAACACGGATTGTATCTGAATTGAAAAAGACAAAATATGTCATGGCAACGGAGGATATAACTGAATTCAAAATTGACAATGATAAAGCAAAAATTGTAAATAGTTTTATATTCCTTAGCTCAAAAATTGAAAATACCCGAACATGTGATGGAGAGATTTTGCGCAGACTAGCCTTAGGACGAGCAGCGATGAATGGACTCACAAAAATATGGCGAAGCAAGGACATCGGAACGAAAACAAAAATTCGGATTGTGAATGCACTCGTGTTCCCTGTGACAATGTATGGGTGTGAATCATAGACAATACGGCAGACTGAAAGGAAGAAGATCGATAGTTTTGAGTTGTGGTGTTGGAGAAGACGCCTAAGAATCACATGGACATCAAAACGCACAAATATTTCTGTTTTGGATCAAATTAAACCGTCTCAACCATTAGAGTCATTAATTATGAAACAAAAACTTTCGTACTTTGGGCACATAATGAGAAAACACAAGTCTCGAAAAGTCAATCATGCTTGGGATGGGAGAAGGTGGAGGGAGAGGAAGACCGTGCACACGATGGAAGGATGACATGAAGACAGTAACGGGACTGACACTCTCTGAACTGGTCAAGTCTGTGGAGGACCGTGACGATTGGAGGAGGCTGATCACGACAATCACCATAAGTCGGCCACGACTTGACGGGACAAGGTGACAAGGTGAACGAGATATATAATATCTCAATATTCAGCAGCAGGAACGTTGGTGCCACATTTTTCTTATTGATCTGTATGATGTATGCATCACTCCACCCACAACAGTCGCCATGAGCCGGTAGTGCCACCTTTTGGTGAGATTGGTGACTCGAAGCATTGGTCCTTATCACTGTGCTCTCTGTCTTGACCTAGAAGACCAGCATTGTCCAACTGGTTGCCTAGGTTTTGTGAATCTAATTTACATGTATAGCAACAGATAAGCAGCGAGATTATTACATGAAAAACACAGACAGACGGAACACCAACAAAACTGTGTTCAGGTGAGGTTTGTATAAGGTCATCCCCAGCCATGACCTTTTGGTACATACAAGCTAGCTGTGGGGCACTGCGGGACTGGGTACCACTAGCAGCATGGTTATGTAGAGATTTCCCCCCTGATGTGACTGTGTTTCGCATGCTGATGATACTAATCCCCCCCCCCTTACATGATAGCATGGAATCATGTCACAGTATGAAATCACCACCTGTAGCAGGTTGGGACAGTAACAACGGGTAACGTTCCCCCTAATTGTACACACACCACTCACAATATTGATGAACTTGTTACTATTGCAGGTAAGCACAAAATTGCTGCTTCAAAAAACCTACCACATCTTCTGCTACCTCCTCCGCAGCTGTTCTCACCAACAATTCAATGCAGCAATCAAATTTATCGAGGTCAGTGTGTCTGAAGATATCAGCTTGTTCTCACTACCATTAAGAAGGAGTAGTTACGTAGTGGTTAGAGTGTTTGACTCGAATCCAAAAGGTCCTCCTTAAATTCCCGCTCTTGTCAGTAGACTATCAGTGGCGATTTTTGGTAAAAACCACATTGAACCCCGCCTGCCCCTGGAGGTCTGGGTAGCCTTTGCAATGTGGTTAGGAAGGGTATCTTCCCTCTGTGCTTTGGATGGTCTCTGGATGCTCTCTGTATCCTCTCTGGATGCTCTCTGGATGCTCTCTGGATGGTCTCTGAATGCTTTCTGGATGATCTCTGGATGCTCTCTGGATGGTCTCTGAATGCTTTCTGGATGATCTCTGGATGGTCTCTGGATGCTCTCTGGGTAGTCTATGGATGTTCTATGGATGTTCTCTGGATGTTTTCTGGATGTTCTCTGGATGTTCTCTGGATGTTTTCTGGATGTTCTCTGGATGTTCTTTGGATGCTCCTTGGATGCTCTATGGTGCTCACCTCTTCACTATCGCATCGTCTCGTGAATACTCAACTATTACAGAATTAGCAGAATGTGCGACATATACCTGACTTCACCCAGAAAATAGACTATTAAATGGTCCAAAAAATTAATAGAAAAGTGTTTAATATAAATTGTTCCAATTTTTCATTATCGTTAGCCTGAAACCATCGCAGAAAACTCATGGCAGATTCTGTATTAGTATTTTGAAAGATTGCCATATTTGTTACTCTAATTATCACTATTATAATGCTCGTTCAATAAGTGTAATATATATCAAACCAACATTTTTCATGAATGGCTTTATGCGAAATTTTCTTAGATGATTGTAAATAGGCCAATGAGCAAAAACTTAAAATATGATGGTGATTTGGATCATCACCTGAATCCCTAAATCTTAATTGCACTCTGGACAATGTCCATGCATTCTTGTTATTTATTGTTTTGGAGGGAGTGATTGCTATGCCATTTTAGGAAGCCACAAATTTTTCACTCAAGCGTCTGCTGCGCATGGACACTCAGAGAGTACTAAATGAGCTTCTACTCTACCTCAGCTCACACCATAAACAAGTTCGTAGTCAATTCACTCTAAGTATAGCTCAGTGAGCTTTCTTCAGCTGATTCTGAAGTGAACCATGACTGTGCTACTTCATGGATTGTAGTAACAACCGACAAATTATTGATTATCTCATTGTACACGCATGAAGTTTACAATAACTCATATTGTGTGAAATCTACATTAATATAATAATGTATTCACAATAACATTACCAATCTTTATTAATGTTCCAGCACAAAGATCTCGCTTGTTTTATATAGTAGATCCCATGATTTGTACATATTCAAGCTGGCAAGGTCTCTGGCTATGGCATTAACTATGAATTCAGTATGTTGAATGCTTCTAAACTCCCTCCAAATAAAAATGTGCTTTTCATATATCAGTTGCGTTTTGTTTAAAAATTCACTTAAATCTGAAGGGACCATCAGGATTAATATTTATCGCCTTGTAATTACGATGAATGTTTTATATTGCAGGTCTTTAAAGGCTTCAACATTCTCGCATCAAACGATGATTCCTACAAAGGCACCACTCCCATCACCTCTAACGTCGAGATGGTAAAATCTTATGTATTTTACGGTGTCATTTTCAAGTTTACGCTGTTTCTATATATATGAGTTGAATATATACGAGATTCTTCAAACATTTCATAAATTTTTCTCCTCTTGATGGCTCTATATTTAATGCATTAGCTTCTTTCCTAAATTAATCTATGCCTGGTAACATAATAACATATTTATATTTATTATAATATTAAAAATATCTAAGTCATGTCTACTCACTAATGTTTACATTGTCAGTGACTACATCACTCGACGTCAACATATGACGACATTTCATATGTGTGTTGATAACATATGTGGCTGACAAGCGACTGCGCATTTTTTATAAAACATGTAAATCATGTGGAAGACAATTTCTCTGCCGGAGACAATAATCTAATAGTAATTCTGCTCTCATAACTGCAGGATCTACAAAAATGCATCTATATAAAGATATACTGGTGCGGTACGATGTTGATGACAACATTTTCACTTTAGATCGTTTGCACTGAAACTGTGTTTCTGGTATTCCAGTCCCCGAGCTATCATGTACTGATATTAATAGTTGGTTTTATAGTGTATTCGGTCATTTTCAACATAAAGCTGCATTCCATGTTAAAATAAATCGTCAAAACTTAGGATGTCAGTTGATGTAGGCGGAATTTTTAGTTAACTATTTTCACATACACCCACACATTCGACAATATCAAAATTCTGTTAATGCTCTACGATGATTTTGCAAACAAAGTAGATAAAATTTTAGCCTTTCTGTATTTTGTTTAGGTGGTCAGTGAGTTTGCTTAGATCACTATACATTGTCTTACATTCTTCCTATGGTATATAACCCCCCTCCTTAGAAAATTATATGTCTACTTAATATCTTTTTCTGTAAATGTTTTATTAGTTCTTGTACCAACTATATGGATTCTATCTTATATACAAATGGAACTTAGAGAAGTACGTATTAGGCTAATAATTCAGTTTATTTTCCCATCAGGAGGTTAACTCATCCTTATAATAAATAACATTAATTAATTAAAATCAAATTATATATGAAATAAAATTACTGTTTTTCCAGGCCAACTATCTCCAACCGAGACTTCTCGGGTTCCTCACTTTTTTTGATATCCAACTACGCGACACCCGCCTACCTCTCGAAGAAAAGAAAGTGGTGCGTTCCGTTAGCTGACTGTGGCATCAGTGATGTTGGATTATTAGCAGTTGTGTTTAATAGCCTTGTTGGCAGATTTTGAAGTGACGATCTACCACGAGTTTTCTGGTCATTGATGTAGCAACATTATTTGAAAAATAGCTCTTATGATTACATTCTCTGGTGTATTTCAGTACCAACTGTTCTTGCGGAGTTTTCTGCACATTCCGTTGGTGACATGACAGTTAATTATTATAATTCTTTATGTGCATTTGGAAATAATTAGCTTTTTTTATTCATCTGAGATTTGGGAATAAATGCGGTTGAGTTTATTTTGCAAACACATAACTTAACAGTATGCGTAAAAATATCAAACATTTCAAGCTTATGTCCTCAGCATGAATTTGCTCAGAAAATTCGTTATAGACCACATTAATATTCCAAAATGCTGCAAAGAACTCCCTCTTGAATAGAAATAATGTATTCATAGTTTATTCTTATGTGTCATCTGTCTGATTTGTAGGCGATGGAAAGTCTCATAGCTATAATGAAACTGATGGGGCAGCGTCACATCACTGTGGTCAGGATCAAACTTATGGCCACTCTCAGGTAGAGCAGCTTATTGATTTTGTTCCGATGAGACGTATTCCATTTAGACGCATGTCTTTTAAACGTATCCTCTAAGCAGCTGGTCAGTGAGATGCATGCGTAACAAGACGCGTAGTGTAAAAGTTGCTAAAAAATTCAAAGATTTCAAAGTTAAATTTTATAATCATGTGATTAACATTTCATCAGTTTTACTGTAGTTTTTAATACAAATATCCCCTCGTTATTTAATCGATCTTAAGTATTTATTTACATAACAGAGAAAGACTAGCACCTTACACTTACAGAAATTTATTGAAACAAGCTTTTGCATACACATGGAACACTTAATCAGGTTAGCAAGTGAAGAATTAAACACACACATTTATATTCACTTTTATTATTATATTTTATATTTTTCTTAGGCAATCATTTCTTAGTGTTAATAATAGTTTTCCGAGCTCTAATAATGATCAACCCATCTAATCAATTTAAGTATCAAGCGTCTTATTGTAGCGCATCCCATTGGTTGCGTCTATACGCTACGCATCCCACTGGATTGCATCTTATCGTAATGATATCTGGAATGATACTCTGTTGTACAATAGATTTTATTTGTTTATTTGTCTAGAGTAAAATGTCGATAATGGAATATATAATGTTACAAACTCTGAATTATCATGGCTGATACTTCCATTAGAATACCCTTTTTTGGATTTTTGAAGTAAATGGCCATGGTATTTACAGTACAGTAATTCAAGAATAAGCAAGTAATTGCAAGATACATTAGAACATTAACAAATTTTATGAGGTTTAAAAAAATTTCTATATTCAAATAGATTCAATAATTTTCTATTATTCCGAGAACCACATTGCTACCCCACTTAACATGATTTTCATTGTCATTTTATTTACTAATTTTGGTGTTGTAGCATAAGCATGATGTTAACTGCTACAGATGGGCTGCACTACAAGTCACACTTTGAATTCTAATTATTGCAGTGCCATTTCCTATTTTAATCAATAAGTCATATTAATTGTTACCTGTTAATTTGTATTTTGTGATGGTAAAGCTTTTATCATAGGCAAGTAGGCGACCAATTCCATGCCCTGTAATTATGCAACTTTCTAATCACAGATAAGACTTGGATACCTCATAATATTTTTAGGTTCAAACATGTATTTTTTATATTTCTATTAATTGTTATTTCAGGATAAGCCTCCAATTCCAAGGCAAAGGATTCCCAGAATTATCTTGTCGTGCTTGGAGCTGTTTTGTCCGAAGGTTATATCACTATATAGGCTATCACAAAAGGCCAACATTTACTTTAATCTATTGCTATGTAATTATATTTTAGTAACGCGTTGTGTTCAGTATAATTTTATGATGCAGTAGACTGGTTAGTTCACCTAGAACTTATGCCCTGTGAGCTTTTCTGATTGGCCATCGTCCATCATCCGTCCGTCCTATATTTGGCAGATATTCTTCTAGAGTTGGTCTCTTGTAGATTTGTTAAGCTTATTGTTATATGACCCAGGCGAAGTAATTTATGGCGATGTTTGTATTTTTACTTCGAATTCTTCTAAAAACTGCTTGGCACAGAGCACTGCAATTTGGCAGATATCTTTGGGTTGGCCTCTAGGTTTATTGTGCATATCATCATCAGACTAAGGGGAGGGATGAAATTTCTGCTGACGTTTGCCGTGTAATTTTACTAAATTTTCCTCAACAAGGTAAAATTTTCTAAATGTTTTTATTGTTCCAAAAGAGTGTTTTTAGGCCTCTCTGACCTTTTATTTTAATATCTGACTGTTTGAAGGCCTCTTTGGCCTTTCGTTTATTCCTTTTTAATAAGGAATTAATAAACTTATCGACTGTTGAGTTAGTCTGAGGCCTCTCTGGTCTTTTGTTTAACATCTAAGGGAGCATTTTTGACGCCTCTGATTGCACAATAACATATATTTAGCTTGAGTCATTTTTTAACAGTCACTCCGTAATGTTAAATTAATATGGACAATTTTGAATTATCGAAACTTTATTTTTGGGGTTGGATTAACGGGTCTTGCATTGATTTCAGCGTGGAATTGACATCTCTAGCCCCGCTCGTCCCTCAAATTATCGCTACACTTCTCCCGTTGACGGAGAACTTCCCCCGCGATGTCGCTGATCTTATTAACTTTCTCATTGTGGAAAACAAGTAGGACAAAGAAAATATTTATACTTCAAGTGTACATATCAACCTACCTGTCAAACACATTTTACATCAATAAATAATATTCACTAGCGCATTAGTGCCATGTAATAGTTAATCTATTTAATAGGTCTGTTTTCTCCAGTAACAAATAAGGTCTTGGCAATTGCTTAATATTCTGTGAATTATGAAGGTTTTACTCCATTGTCTTACAGCCGTAGGTCTCTATTGGTGAGTATTGTTTAATGATTTAGTAAGCAATTCTCGATGTGATTCATTAGTAATTGAGTTATTACTTTGTATTTTTATCATTTGTTTCTGTTTAATGCATTTCCAGGGCGTCGCTGCATAGCCATTTTCACGAGATCTACTTTTTGCCGGATATTCCAGAGCTTGTGGGTGCCAAAGCAACCCTCGCTCAGTATATTGCCAGCCCTTCGCAGTAAGGCATATCACTTTATGGCAATGGAATACCACTCATTTGTAATGACATATGACTTTATTGCAATGAGATATCGCTCATTTGTATTGACATATCACTTTATTGCAATGGGATATCGCTCATTTGTAATGACATATCACTTTATTGCAATGGGATATCGCTTATTTGTAATGACATATCACTTTATTGCAATGGGATACCGCTCATTTTTATTGACATATCACTTTATTGCAATGGGATATCGCTCATTTTTATTGACATATCACTTTATTGCAATGGGATATCGCTCATTTTTATTGACATATCACTTTATTGCAATGGGATATCGCTCATTTTTATTGACATATCACTTTATTGCAATGGGATATCGCTCATTTTTATTGACATATCACTTTATTGCAAT
>WURV02193158.1:0-12233 GCA_011762755.2 Epimenia babai | reverse complement strand
TGTCACTGTCACTGTCACTGTCACTGTCACTGTCACTGTCACTGTCACTGTCACTGTCACTGTCACTGTCACTGTCATTGTCATTGTCATTGTCACTGTCATTGTCATTGTCATTGTCATTGTCATTGTCATTATCATTATTTATTATTAAATACAACTTCACTAATTTATTCTTCATATCATATGATGCCTTATGAGCCGAAGCTTACCAGTTATAGGCAACTTTTATTAAAGACGACAATCGCATGATATCGCTAGGTAAAAATGGTGATGTTAGTAATATTATACATCTTCCGTGAACTAAATTTCCCCCTGTAATTATGTTCTCTTGTTGTCATTTGCTTGTGAATATTTGTTTAGCTATTGCTAACATCTGACCTCGGTCTTTTTAGAAAACCTGTGTTTTTTTACAAATTTTCAGTTAGGCAGACATTTCATTGAACTGTTCTGTTAGTCTATGATTTAACTTATATATGATTTCTATTGTGTTATACTATACAATTTGTTATTACACGAAATGTATATAGGTGCTTTAGGTACAACTGTTGTATTAGGCTATGATTTAACTTATGATACATTTTATTTAGCAGCCACGTTAGGCTATAATTCAACTTTCTATTGTGTGATACAATAATTTGTTATTAAACCAAATGTATATAGGTATTTTAGAGATATACTAGTTATTAGGGCACCTTCAAAACAGATGAATTATTATTATTTTTTATTATTATTATTATTATGTTCATACATCTAAATGAGATGCAAGTGTATCGAAGGATGGTTTTGAAAGATTTTTGCTGTCCATTGAACTACGAACATCTGCAAGGAAAAATCATAACTTTAACCCCTCAATGCTTAATGTTTGGAGATAAAGGTTAGTGTTTTTTTATATGAGAGACAGATTCAGATCAGGGCTATTTTACTAATGCTAAATCTCCGAGTCTCAAATTTTTCGTCGATACTGGTAACTTTAAATACACAGTGAATTCTTTATAGTTACATTGCGTTTCATATAGTATACTCATTAGCCTACCTTAGCTTAGCGCAGCTGAAATGCTACATAAAAAATATAAATAATAATTGCAACACGAATGCTGAATTGCTACATAAAATTCTTATAGATCATTTAAATAATTGCTACACATAAAATTATAAGTGAATCTAACCCTGTCTATAATACAGTTGCAATTAACTTTATTCTGCATTTCTTTGGTATCACACTGATCTATTATGGAAATGCACTACCATCCACATATTGGCAATAGTTACGTAATTGGTATTTTTAAGAATTTTATTTTTGAACTTAGTGCTCAATCTTTGTTTTTTCAAATAAACCTTTCCGAAAATCTTTAATTGGCTATTGTTACACTTTATTCATGAAGTGAAATATTTTACAAAATTTTTTCTTATCAAATCTACCTTCGTATTGTGTATCCAAATCACGTGAGCAAGTACTATTGCAAATACACTCACGCAAGTTTTCTCTTCATTTCCTTTTTCAATTCAGCTCTCACCATCAATACAATGTAGAAACCACTATATTCTCAACCACCATGTTTAGTCTGCATCGACTTTTTTGTACAGATATTTTTTATTTTTTCTCGAATAAAAATTGTCATTCCAAATTTTATTTCGTGATTTGCCCAATGACATGGGAAATCATATATGCTAATGGGACTAGACAATTATTAAACCATACCAGATTATTCTTTATATTTTTATGCAGTTTTTAATGTGATTTAATCTGATTTTGAGGAGAAAAGGCAAATGTAAATTGGTGTAAGTTATTCTGATTTCAGATAAATTTTGAAAATGACTAATATAACCAAAGAAGATGTGGCACGCTATCTATCGACTCATCCAAAATTTGTGCAAGAATGGATAGAAGCTAACCTCTCTCCTGTTTCACCGGACTGCATAAATATGCAAAAGTCCAAAGTTCAAGATTTAACCCAAGATAATAACATCAACCTACACTCGACCAAAGTGAAATTTAAGAACTATGTCGATTCCAAATCACCACGGAAAATTTCTGCAACAAAAACATCCGAGTTGCTTCGCAATATGGATGAGAAGGACAAATTTCTAGAGTTGATTCGTGATGCAGCATCGGAACTTGATGTAAATGTACTATGTCACAAAATTCTTCAGAATGTCAGCATCCTGACAAGCTGTGATCGGGGCAGTCTGTTCCTGGCACATGGGCCTAAGGATAATCGATATCTTGTGTCTAAATTGTTTGATGTTACATCTAATTCAACTTTAGAGGATTCTTTACCCGAGATTGGTGATGAGATAGTCATCCCCTTTGGTTGTGGAATCGTGGGCACAGTTGCATATACAAAGGAATGTATCAGCATAGATGATGCATACAAGGTTTGAATACTAAATGTCTACCATAGCTATAAACATTCTATTGCTCTCAACCAGATATTGTATCAATTGCATACATGTCATACGATACAAAATTAAAAGAAATTAAATAATCAAAATAATCGATCAGAATTCAAAAAGTTTCATAAGCAACTGTAACAATGAAGACAAAAATAAGCGTTGGTGATTGATTACACACTGCTTTATTATAAATACATTGTATAATAAATGACAGAATACATTGAAAAAAATACAGAATAATACATAGGAATAACTAAAAGATATTTAAAATTTGTTTATAAATTCAACTCTAAAATATAGATCAATTAATATGCAATATATCACAAAAATTATGAATTTTCTAATTATAGCAAAATTAAAATAATTAATATAATAATATCTTCATATTACAAAATAATAATAATAATAGTAATTAGAGTAATAATTATCTTCTGCAGTTTTTAAGGCAGTGATGCCAGTTTGTGCTTTTTTGTGAGATAGAAGGAATTTTTAAGCATTGGGGATTGATTTTCTTTATTGGTCGTGACAGAAATCATACAGCGAGTTTCTAAATATTTGTCAACGTGATGTATGTCATGCTCTAGTTATAATTATTGACAGATGCATAAAAGGGGCCTAACTGCTATATGTGACTTTAGCAAAAGCTGACGGCTTATATGATATTAGATATTCTGTTTGATTATATGGAATCTTGATAGACCTTATTGTGTTTTAGTCTATAATCAGTGGCTTATAGGCATCATACTTATTAGGTTGACTGGTTAGTAACCGCAATAATAAATTTGAAATAATAACACTGGTCAACACCAAATTGGTACAAAATTGTTTTAATTCAGATGGCAAAAAAATAGAAAACATTTTTGGTAACCCAGTGTAATATTTGCACTACCTGTTGATTGTTTTATTCAGGACTCACGATTTAACCAGGAAGTTGATCAACGTACTGGTTATAAGACCCACAGCATTCTCAGTATGCCTATCTTTAACTATGAGGGAGATGTCATAGGAGTGGCTCAGATAATTAATAAGACCAGTAGTGACCATAAATTCACCAAAGATGACCAACAGGTACACTATTGTATGATATAAATGCAACTTAAAATTTAAAATCGGTATTCACTTGGTGCAAGCTTGTTGTCCATTCCGTTCAAAACACCACTGTTCACTCGAATATTTACTTATTCCTAAGGTCAAGCAGAATGTTTAGTTATACCCTACTGTAGAGTTTGCTTGTGCTGTATACATGTTTGAAGGGAAAGTGCAACATTTAGAGTTGACAGTAAATAGTACGGCTGGCAGATCTCAGTCGACATGTGCTAGAGACATTTTACAGTCACATTGCCGTCAGATTTATTATTGTGTGTATTAACATATCTGTATCAAAAGCAGCCGTTATTAATCATTGTTTTGAAGAGTTAATGTAAATTTAAACAAGCCATAGGCTTGTGAAATATTAACTATGACATGATATCGTCATACCCATGACACAGATCGCTGTGGAAGCCAAAACAAATAATCATTTCACAATACAATAGAAGATTCACTTGATCAAAGTCATTACGGAACAGCTACTTGATAGTTTCAAACTCACATCGTGAGTTTAGTATCTAAATATATGTAGTGAGTTAGTTAATTACTATTAGAAAATTTATTACTGCAAAATTTGGATATAAATTAAACATTTTAAAAATTTTCTCTTTCACTGCAATGGGTCTCTGGTGAGTTCATTTTTACCACATATATCGATGATACCTCTGGGATTTAAGTTCACAGTTTTTTGTTTCATTTGGGCTTATTCATCCATTACCGAATCTAACGAAATGTCAGCACTGTGATGAGTAGCGGTATTTCAAATGCCATGTAATCTGAGTTCAAACATAATATTTATTTTGATGTGATTGAGCTTCATTACACTACGTTATATTGTTATATTACGTTGGTACTAACACATGGCCCCCTGTGGCAGTCATTGTTTACTTGAAGCTACTATACTGTGATGCTATGCAGTGTATTTGGGATATGTCATTTGCTTTTTTCGAGCCTACAGGCTTGCAGGTTCTTGTTTTATAATTGATCCCGAACTAAGCCGAATGTTCTGCTTCATCTCACAGACATATCTTCCTTCCGGGTTTTCAACTCGGCTTTCATCGCCCAACATTCCATTATGTACCAACATATTATCAACACCCATGTCTTAAACCCGTGTTTAAAACTTTCATTTAGTGAGTGCAGATTTCTTTTGCCAAGGACTTTAAGTTCAAGTGAGCACCGGGTCACCATTTGAGACATGCTGCTATAATGGATAGGCCTTATATTAATCCACCGTTCAAATCACACAAATAGAGAGACGATTCTTCTTACTCATAATGAGGTCAGATTTAACTATTGTTTATCCACATTCTAAACATTTTTATCACTGTATCATCATCCACTGAGTGCATCGTGAATTGTAGCTCTTCAGAGACTACCTTTACTTCTGTGGTATTGGTCTCAACAATGCTCAACTTTTTGAGATGTCTGTGCAGGAATATAAAAGGAATGAGGTACGTAATAAGTAAGAACAAGCCTGAACAATGGTTAATACAATCTGTATCACATTACTTATGCCAGACTACCTAACAACGTTTTATTAATATTTATTTATATATGGGGAAATTGATGCTTGCCTGATTGCGATAAACAGTTATATCTATATTATTTATATCTGAGAATAATATGAATACAAATGTGTGTTGACAAAAGCACGTACATTTGTCTTGCCATTGGAAATACATATGATATGATATCAGATGAAGTTACGAGACATTTCATGCAACGTACCAAAATAATATTTCATTTCAAAGTGATCAATATAACTGAGTAAAACTCATTTTAGAACTTTCACATGTCATTTGTCTGAAAAATGTAATACAATAATTTTGTATTTTGTTCAAATATATGAAAAAAAACATACCACAACACAATTTTTTTCTTTACAAAAGCATGGTTTTGGTTAAGAGATACATAATACCCCTATATTATATATATTTATATATATATGCAATAATTTGTGAGTTGCAATGGTTGTCAACTTAGATGATGCTGTGCTTGGCACGTGGGATCTTTGAAGAACAAACGAGCCTGGAACGATTAATGCAGAAGATCATGACTCAAGGTCGTGATTTACTCAAGTGTGCTCGCAACACTGTTTATCTTCTCGAAGATTGCTTTGTGGCTGAGGTAACCATTTACTTCAGAGGTTACCCTTTTTTTCTGACGTGACCATACTCTCATATCTTTCTGAGGTCTTTCTGTTGTCTTACATAGCCATTCTTTACATCTGAATTCTTTTCTAAAGTAACCATATATAACCATTGTCCTCTTGCCTCATGGTGGCATTAATACTTTTAGCATTAAACATGCATATGAAAACTATTTAAAAAGTACTTGAGTATAATTAATGTATCAATTGGATATTCAATAATAGTCATGATGTGTGTGTAAATATGGCTGGGTTAGCTTGTTTTAGGGCCGCTACAGTTTTCTCTTTAAAAGTGGGGAAAATGATTACCATGAGAAGACCACTGTGTCGGGGCAGATAGTTAACATTCATGAAGATATGACCTGTAATTATGTCTTGATATGAACGATGATCAGCTAAGTTTAATTACAGACCACTAATTAGATGGAATGATACGCAAGTGTTCAGTGCTAGTGGTTAGCCATAATTATGGGAAGGCGTAGATTGGACACAAATAATTCGTAATTGAAGTTTTACAATTAGAATAAGAATAAGAAGCTCAGTAAATTTGTGAGAGGCTTATTCCTGCCTGTTATAGAGCTGTCCAGCGAAATGGCGCAAACCATCATTTGTTGTAAAGCTGCGCAAGCCATTTTAAAGTTCGGTTTATAAATGTCACACTTTACCTACAATTATAATTATAATAATAATTATAATAATATTAATAATAATAATATATTTCCATTTGTATAGGGCCATAATCCACTATGGCGGGAGTGCTCAGGGGTGGTGTTACAAATTACAATGTTATCCTTATATATCATACTATGTAGTAACAGGCTCACAAAGGTAATCATTATCTAGGCCATTTCTGGCCCTTAAAAAGCTCGCCTATATACATTTAGTTGATATGACAAATTAATTAAGCTCACTTATAAGGGTGGAGGAAAACACCTACTGTGAAAAACCCGCAGTATCTAGGTAGACAATTGACCGTTTTCCATTCATGCTACTGGTTCCAACATCTACAGACAGGCTATACACGTCAAACACTCCACTAAGTCTATGATATTTAATGGTAAATTACAATGGGATGCCAACATAGCTGGGAGGTAAGCGACATGGAGACCATCCATAGAGCATCTGAAACAGTCACGTCGAAGGGAGAAAGCCCTAGCAGAAACACTAGGCCTACCCAGACTCCACAGGCATTTAAAATGCCACAGGTAGTATACTAGCTAGAGTGAGGATATAATAATAAATAATAATAATAATAATGTAAATTTGTTGTGACGGCGTGCTTATAATAGGGGGGGGGGGGGTGAATATCACTGAGGCGCCCAATTACAATAATAAACCAACAATTCTGAAGGAACATACAATTGATAAAAATAAGTAGGATAGGTAAAAATATAGATGGCACACAATTAAATAGAATGTAAAATGTGTTGTGTAGATAGAGGTAACGTGGATGAAGAATTGTGATGATAGATGGCAGTTAGGTGGGTATTTTAATGAGCAGAAGGCATCATTGAAAAGATGTTTTCAATTGTGATTTTAAGCAGTTTAGGGAAGTGCACTGGCATAGTGATTGTTGGAGTTTGTTCAATAATGTGGGTGCAGCCACGGAAAAACTACGGTCGCCCATGGTAACTAGCTTGGTTTTTGGTGTGACCAGTGTTATCTAATTGGCTGTGCGAGACGAGGATTGGGCTGATTTGTGAATGGTGATCATGTCAGATAAATATGTCGGAGCAAGGTTATTTGGGGATTTGTACACAAGAAGAATTTTGAAAGTTATGCATTGTTCAATTGGAAGCCAGTTCAGATTGATCAGATGAGGGGCGATATGCTCCAATTTGTGTGTTCTAGTTATGAACCAAGCTGCGGAATTTTGAGCGTGTTGTGATTCCTGAAGAAGGAAATTAAGAATGTTGTATAGGAGGGCGTTGGCACTATCTAAGCTTGATGTGACATGTGCATGTATGAGAATTCAGTCATTTTTCGGTTGAACAAAGAAGTTGGCGAATCTTTAAAATGGGAGAGATTTGGAAGTAAGATGCTTTGACAATCGAGTTCACATGCTTATCCATTGACAGACGGATGTTGAAATAGGCACCGAGATTTTTCACCACATGTGAAAGGGAAATAAATGGGTTGCCAATTTGAAGACGAATATTTTTTTCGTCGATTAGGGGTGGTAATGATTATTAGCTCATTTTTGAGCTCATATCTCGTACAAAGCTAATATAATGAATTCACATAAATGATTATTATTAGTGCTACACGTGATAAGACATAGCAAATGAAATTAATGAAAGAATTACTGTAAAATTTGGAAGGAATTATACGAAGTATGTGACTTATTAAATATATTCATTAGTAAAAATAAATATTTAAAAACACACGAGATTACTGTGGTCCAGCCTATGATTCCACTACACGCACATACATAATTGCATACATACATACATACATAGGTACATACATACGCACATACATACGCACACACACATACGCACACACATACGCACACACACATACGCACACACACACACACATACGCACACACATACGCACTTACATACGCACACACACACACACGGCATCACTGTCTTAAAAACTGCAGAAGATAATTATTACTCTTATTATTATTATTATTTTGTAATATGAATATATTATTATCTTAATTATTTTAATTTTGCTATAATTAGAAAATTCATAATTTTTGTGATATATTGCATATTAATTTATCTATATTGTAGAGTTGAATGTATAAACAAATTTTAAATATCTTTTAGTTTTTCCTATGTATTATTTTTTATTTTTTTTCAATGTATTCTGTATTCACACATACGCGCACATACACGCACACACACGCGCACACGCATACACGCATACGCATACACGCATACGCATACACGCATACGCATACACGCATACGCATACACGCATACGCATACGTACATAATAATTTTTGTCTATCGGCGTAGCACTAAAGCTTTGTAGATGTTATATCACATCATGAGTGGACATAGACGTTATATCACGTTGATAATGAGCCTATTACCTATATTGCTCGTAATATAGTCGTATCAATGACATTCAGTTCGTAGTCGAGTCATGTGCTAAATGAAATAATTGCACATTGCACATGCTAATAACATCATTGTATGTATTATAAAATTGATCTTGCTTCACAATAATGTGAGATTGTCTTAAATAGATTCTAAGGTATTATGGCCATGTAGCTCGTCACGACATTGATGCCTCGTCAAATGTGAATTGAGTTAACAGCACAACATTTTTGAGTAAAATTTTCAATCGTGCATTGGTTAGTTATTACATCATAAGTGAGTGATGTGAGAAATGTGAATTTGTTGTGAAAACAAGAGTAGAGAATGCATACCCTTAATTTGTTGCTGTCACACCAGACTTTTAGTTGACCATCATATATTTACTGGGTTCAATTGGCTCGTGTTTTAAAATCATCGCAAATGATGATGCCGTAAACGATGAATTATCTGTGGCGGTTTTTGTAGCATTTTATGTAGCTGTTAAGTAATCAACATTTTGTTAAAAAAATTACTTCTGAAATCCATATTGCAAGCTAACTTGTTAAAAAATAATTTCATTAAAATACTCGTGAGATTTTTGAACATAAGTTGAAATCTTGCAGTGAATATAGTTCAATAACACAAGAATTAATTCTATAGTTATAAGTTATAACTGCATAGTCTGGTCATTGTTTTTTAACTTTAGTTTAACTATTCCAACGTCCTAATTCACCAATAAAAGTTTTTAACTATTTAATCAATATTTTTTTGTTAATAATAATAATAATATTTGTTGTGACGGCGCGCTTATAATAAGGAGGATATCACAAAGGCCCCAATTACAATAATAAAATCGTGCAATACATTAATATACAAATAATCCGAATCTACAAATAATCCTAAAGCATACAATTGATTAATAAAAATAAGTAGATTAAAACAGAATAGAGGAAGAAGATATATGGATGGCACACAGTTAGTTAATTAAAAATGTAAAAAATGTGAAATGTGTTTTGTTGATAGATAACCGTGCCGAGGAATTGTGATGATAATTATACTACCGGTAGATGATAGTTGTCGTAAGGCGTCCGTTGGGTATTTTATGAGTAAGATGCCTCATTGAAAAGATATGTTTTCAATTGCGATTTGAAGCAGTTTAGCGAAGTGAACAGGCGTAGTGATTGAACCTTGTTGATTGATTTATGTTTTAATGCTGGTGCCATACCGACACTGGATACCGATATAATGCCACTAGTCTACAAAACATGCATTAGTTATGTAACAAAAAATGGCAGCCCCCCCCCCCCATATGAGACTAACAAAAGTTCATCGAAATACAACATTCCACATAGACAAGGCATGCTCCTTCAAGTGAAGCATGAGTTGTTTATGCTTCTTGATTGAATAATCTTGATGCATCATTCCATGGTCATACTGCGATCCTACTGAGACTTTACTGTGGAAATATCAACGTTATAAAGTGGATTGTCAAAATTTGTGGATGTGTTAGATGGACACGAGGCTGAAGTGTTGCAATTGTCTGCATGTAGAGGCCGCACACTGCTCTGGGATCCCTGAAATGGTTCATGCATATCCTACACATTCAGTCTTGCCAAGTTTGTTATGACTGATTATTACCCGGCCCATTGTTTAAAAACATTCAATATTAACATTTCTATCATTACTGATATTGTGAACTTTTGAATTATACTAAATATGCTCATTAAAAATACAGGAAAATCCTTAATATACTTAATATTTTAAGAGAGTGGAACAGGTTAACAAGTCTTTAAAATAAATTCCATGCCCTAACACATTAAACAGCAACTAAATTTCACACTCAGAAGTCACCTTTAGAGCACCTATGACGGTGCTCTAGTCATACCACAATACTCCAACTCCAACCACTGACATCATGGCCTCATACACCGTGACCAATGACCAGTACTCCTTCCCATGTGGACAGACATTCAAGACAAGATTCTTGAGTCTACCAGGTAGGATATAAGACTACTGGCCTCTCACAATGTCGCTCAACCACAAAAAGTAGTCTTATTCCATATTAAGGTTAATACAAACCACTCGTTGAGTTCTGGTGAGGTTCGCGACGACTGCTCTATACTTGGTGTACCACAGCACTCCAACCACCAGGCTCACTATAACCACGGCAGCACACACAGCACCCACAACCACAGGTATCGTCACAGATTTCTGCAATACCAATCATAAATATCTCTATATGGACTTGTCATGTTAGCCATATCACAGATACGAGAAACACAGGCATCCCTACTTTTTGACTGAATGATATAACAATTAGCCTGAGCTTTCTTATACCAAGAATACTTAGTGGGAGCTTCACCTCACCATAGCACCTCGAGAAAAATACTTGATAATATACGAAAGGTCATGTTAATCTTTTTTCTGTTGGTCAAAAAGGTCTCACCTTTGTATTTCTCATTACCAATATACACATTTGTTTGGAACATAATTTGACTCTAGATGTTCTTATGGATGGCCTCAATAAATGTAAAAAGCTTCAGGTGGGTGCATACCGAGTCTTGGCCAATTCTTAAACATTTTATCCTTACAATCATTTTTGTTACTTTTGTCCTTGACATTGGTTTTTCACGTCCTGTCATCTTTTGCTATAACTATAATAAAAAATAAATATTAGGCATTTATATACCCCCCCACTCCATGCATGCATGCTCACAGGGTAGTCCACGGTAGAAAAAAATGAAGTTACAGTTAAAATTTATCTATCAGAGTTTATATTGTGCAAAAATGATTACAGGACCTCAGTCTGCTCGAGTTCTCAAAAGTCAGTGATTACAGATCGCGTATTGATTCATTTTCATGTGTTGAATCAAGGGCATGAAATCATTACCTTGGTCAGCCACAAGGGGAAATAACTGCATAATACATTTATCTCATGTGATTGCTGGGAGTTGCCAATGAAACAGAATCACCTACACACTGTTTGACCCTAACAGTGAACAAGAGACTCCATGCAACCAGTATAAAGGCTATAAGACAATCAGTGCATGTTCCTTTGACTGGAGACTATCATAATACATAGGAAAATATACGTATTACCCAATGCTCTTAGTTATATATCAACCATAACCGAATGTCAATGACGATACAAAATATAATGTACATTTACAGCTTAGTAATTTTATACAAAATTATTTCGGCATACCCGATGAACTGCTCGCTGCATAGGAGGATATGTCTGAAAAGGTACATTAAAATACAAGTTCAACATGATGATAGTTCTATAGAAAGATATGTCTGAAAAGGTACATTAAAGGAATAATTCAACATGATAGTTCTATGGGAAGATATGTCTAAAAAGGCACATTGACGGACTAGTTCAACATGATAGTTCTATGGGAAGATATGTCTAAAAAGGTACATTGAAGGACTAGTTCAACATGAGGATAGTTCTTTAGGAGGATATGTCTGAATAGGTACATTAAAGGACTAGTTCAACATGATAGTTCTATGGGAAGATATGTCTAAAAAGGTACATTGAAGGACTAGTTCAACATGAGGAT
>WURV02193147.1:0-12234 GCA_011762755.2 Epimenia babai | reverse complement strand
TAACTTGAATACTGTAGTTGATAAGGAAAACCTAACTTGAATACTGTAGTTGATAAGGAAAACTTAACTTGAATACTTCAGTTTATAAGGAAAACTTAACTTGAATACTGTAGTTGGTAAGGAAAACTTAACTTGAATACTTCAATTTATAAGGAAAACTTAACTTGAATACTGTAGTTGATAAGGAAAACCTAACTTGAATACTGTAGTTGATAAGGAAAACTTAACTTGAATACTGTAGTTGATAAGGAAAACTTAACTTGAATACTTCAGTTTATAAGGAAAACTTAACTTCAATACTGCAGTTGATAAATAAAACTTAACTTGAATACTGTAGTTAATAAATATTAGTTGATAATCAACAATTGGTAATCAACATAGTTTTTCCATACTGTTTTTTTATATATCGAGCCATATTTACCTTACTTTTTATTAATGCTTTTTTCTTTGTTATCTGTAATTAATCAGTTCTGCCTATATTTGTTTTACAAAAAAACCCGTTGGTTCGTAAATTGGAAGGTGAGTCTGGGTTCAAAATACTAGATTATTAGACTAGATTACTTCTCAAGGAGACGATTTGGCAAAATGTGTTGGAACCCGATGCGATGAATTTGTTTTCGACATCAATAAATTATATTGTATGTCCAATCGTTTTTTCTCAACAGCGGTGGTTCCTACCAGACGATTCAGTGCCTAAAGCGACTATTTGATGGTTGCCAGCACACACCACGGGCACCATTTCTTCATAGACTCGTCAGCATTCCCGACGTCAAAAAGGCCTTCGATAATCTCTGTAGCGACATAAACCGTTAGTTGATACTTCAATATGACGTATGTGTGCAGGCTAATAGTTAAGGCTTACGCCAAAATGACGAAATTCGCGTAGCGTACATACCCGACGTGGAAAGTGTTACTTTCCATGATGACGGTGATTGTGGATGCTGAGTAAACGGCAACAGACTAAAGTCACACGTGATGAAGAGTTTTATAGCCGGTATCGACAAGAACTCCGAAATAACCGGAGAAAAATACGGATTAAAATCTTGCCTTTAGTTTGACCAACTAGCCCATAAGGATCGGTCAGGTGCTTTACCAACTGAGCACAAATCAAAACTAACTCGCGTGCATTTTGGTGCCTCAATACCCATTAGAAAACTGCCAGACCATTCGTTTTATCAGGTCAACGATACACAAAGATATCTTTTTATCAGCAAAGATCGACTACCAAATGTGGATGGCTGAGTTTTGGTATGTAGAGTACTAACGTGAGGTTAATGCGGTTAGCCATAGTTGTCCGGTGATCTTACACGCTGAGTGTACTCCGGCGATAGAGAAATCGCTGACTTTTTAACGAACAGAAGACTAAAGCACTAGAAATTTTGCCTATAGTAGGACAAAAACTTGCGACCTCCAAATGACCTCAGAATGCTGAGCTTGATACTAGGCAGCATTCGTTCAGTGCCTTTCGTTTAATGAAAGCACGCAAATATTTGGAAGCATCATCTTTTATGTAGCTGGAGAGAAAAGCACAGGAAAAAACCTATACCCCCGATGGTCCCATCAGGCGTATAGGTTTTTTCCTGTGCATTTCTCTCCAGCTATTTATAGAACCACATTGGCTATCCTAATTACCATCACATCTATTATGTAAGAATTGTATACTTAGATGTGCATTTTATAGATTTTTGTACATAATTTTCTCATCTCCTTGGGAGCTATAGGAGTTGAATAAATTTACGATTTTATGTGATTGCCTGGGGTTTTCTTACCGGTTATGATTGTGTTTGTCTAGTGTCAGTTATAGGTCATAAACTCTGTGTGCTCTGTGTGGTTGGTAATATTACGAACGTACATCTGTGTGAGACATTGACGTCACTAGAACTTCGTATCGTATATCGTTTTCGTTAGAATACGAGCAATCCGCAAGGTGCATAACTCCATACAAGTATCGAATTGACGAGTGTTCTCAGGGGGTGGTAAAGTCGTATCAAGGTCTCATACATGAAGATGGATCGCGATTGGAACTTGATTCATTATGCAGGTAGAGTTCCAGCTATACACTGGCTATTCGTATCTAAGAGATCATTGTTGTGAGTTATCCCCCTTTACTTCTAAATTTTGCTCCTCAAACCCACCCACAATCACGCGCATCGCACTAAGCTGTTATCTAAGTTATTTATCCAGCCTCTTGCTACTATTAAGTACCGACCCGGTTGATTTAAATTTATTAACACTGCGAATCAAGAGCTTTTACAAGTACCTGATGCTGCATGAGTGTAAAGAAGTGGGGAGAGAGGGGAGGGAAGATCTGAATAAGGAGAGCTAGGGGAGATACCTAAATGAGAGTGGGCGGACAGGAAAAATGAGGGGAAAAAGGGAGGGAGGGAGGGGAAAGTTTTCCGAGATTGCCGTTGGCCTCAATATACTGTTATTCTTTTAAGGCTTACTCCTAAGACTGTTTGCGTTTTTACTGAGTTGTCTTGAAGCGCATGTGAAAGGAGATGAATTCTGATTATAGTCTGTAAAATAACTTAATACATTACATTCTTCGAGGTAATGAAAATTACTTCATTCTAAATTGATCGTGTGAATGATGATGAACGCAGTGATGCGGATAAAAAGGAAGAAGATTACTATATAGTATAATGTTTGTATAACGCTGGCACGAGGAATCCTTTGCGTCAGTGTGTATATAATGCACAGTGGAAAATACGCCTTTGTAGCTCATATAGTACAGCACTTGACGGGTCACTTGCAAGTCATGGGTTCAGGCCCGAACAAAAGTAAAATCACTTTCTGGGTATATCAGTCCTGTTAGTCGAGAGTTATTAATTCTCGCAATTTTCTCTCCTTTTGACAGCGTTATGAGCGGTTTAACTACATGTACGGTGGAAACCATGCAGCGCTATTGCGACCAGCAATTCGCCAAGAAATACTCTCGCTTTATGGACGGTATCAGTCCGCCATCTTGCCCAAAGAGTCGTTCTTCGACCGCGGCACGAAAGACAGAATCACTAATTGTATACGTTTCATTAATATATCTATTGTTTTTGTCCTACCACATTGAGATCATTTTATTCATATAATGTATATTTTTCATATATTCGCCTAGTACCCTCAAAAAAATTGAATTTACATCAAGAATATTTTTCGTGAATTTGCTTTTTGGTGTTAGATCTGATTTTGATATTTTCAGTTACGTTTTGTAACATTTATGTGCAATAAAAATACTTTCTTTAAATAAACCAACGAGACTGCATGGTTCACATTCTAACTTTAATTAAGAGATAGAGGGCAAAACCTTTTATATAGACTAACTAGTTTATAGAGCACAAGATTGCCATAAACACTTTACTTCACCAGGCCTCAGTACGATTGATCACCTGTAAGTCACTTCCTATTATTCTAACCCGGGTTCTAACCCTTTTTATGTACATCATTTTAATTAAAGGGTTACGAATTTGGTATAGGCCTTAGCGTACGTATTATACCCATCACGGGACATTAAAATGCAAATTTCCGTATCAAGTAGGCCTATAGGTTAGCCACCGAGAACATTGCAGCTTAAAGCCCAATCCACAATTCGTTATACAATTTGCGTTTTTCCAGTCACGTCGGGAAGCGCCGTTTCGGTTGGGGCCAGTGGTGCAGTGGTTAGAAGCGTTGCCTATCATGAGAGAAATTGCGAGTTCGAACTGGCGCAAACCAGGGATTTTTTCACGCGGCTTCCACAATAGGAAATGACCAATATCGAGATAGATTCGTCGTGAAATGATTTATTATAAAAATATATTAGGGTTGTAAATGGGGAATGTTGTACGTGCGACTGACATTTAACTATAAAGTAGCACCAAAACCTCGCCCTCCCCCTTTTTTTCTAGGACGGCCAGAAATTAAAATTTGCTAGGATTTTTCTGACAGGACTAACAATGGAACAGAACGTCTGATATAGCCTACAGCACAGCCTGCAAATAAAATTGGAATCGGTAACGTTTAGGCGTTGATGTTAGGTACAGCGTTTAGACAGTTGTCAACATTCCGCTGATGTATTTCGTTGTATTTCGTTAAGTGGGTGGGTAAGACGATTTGTGCCAGGTAATATTTATGGCATAAACTTTAGTTGCGGAAGGTATCTTTCCTATATGTGTAAAGTATTGCTAATTGGCCTTACTTCTTTGATATTGGTCAAAAGCATTCATATATATATATTAGGTATATAGTAAACCAAAAAGGGATATGAGGCATTGCATCATGCCATAAAGAGAAGATAAGTGAACCCATCCCATTTTTCCTTATGCGGAAACTAATCCAGACAAAGTATCATAGTCCAACGTATGACATTGATCAAATAATATAGTGTATAAAAGGTTAAAGTTAAGTATCAGCCAAGGTTCTTCGATGCGGTTTACAAGTAATGCTTATATTCAGCGCAGATACAATACATTCGACACTCGCTTATCACCTGTCGAAGGTGTTAGAGAACGTCTACCAACATTGGAGGCGGGTTTTACTTCGGCAGTCGAGGAGAAATGACTTACTTAGAATCATTGCAGAAAAGTCGACCGACAGGTGGGCGTTTCGAACCCATTACGGCTACGAATCCAGTGCTTGTACCACTCGACAAGCTGCTTCCCCAAATCCGCAAGATGTATCCACTCACTGCGCGATATATCAGTCATATAGAACTGTAGTTATTAACAGTATCTGTGCTAATGTTGCTGCGCGTAACCTTGTTTATCGGTAATTAAAAATCAATGCGCTTAGTTCCAGAAAATCGAATCACCTAAGAAAGGTAGCATTCATACGATACTACGGGTGACAAATTACGGCATCGTTTATGTGTTCTTTGTGTTTTAATAATCGAAATGCTCAGGAGACAGTATGCTTTTGTATGTAAGTTGGTAGAGCACCAGACCGCAAATCTGGAAGCCGTTGATCGACCGAATTGATTTTTCAGTACATTTCTCTCCCGTTATTTTCAAACCACCATGTCTAGCTCTCAGAAACGTTATTGAGTGGTCGAGACATGGACACTCAGCATGTAGGTTCTTTGTTTCAGCGTCAGTTAGATTTTCCTTTGGTAAACCGGCTTCTAAACATTGTTAGGTAACGGGTCTGGTCAGGCAGTTGACTCTGGTCCATTATCATCACTGGTTCTAAACGCCTACAGACAGCCCCTTTATGTCGCATATTTCCGTAAGACGTGGTTATCATTACCAAAAAGATGACAAGATCACGGAGAGGTGGGATTCATATTGACGACCATGTAGGGAGGATGCGAAATACAGTAGCGTCGGAATGATATTTAAGTTAGTCATTGTGTAGGCCAACGCGCACCTTTTAAAATGCTAGTCTAGATGGTTAACGCGACAGAATGATCAGCCTCAGTAAATAGGGGTGGGGGAGCTGACCAATGAGCAAACAGATGACCAATGTCGATTTATCGCCGCTGGTTTCAGGCGCCTGCAGACACCCGACATAACATTATGGTGCACACTCCTTTAATTATGTTATACAGCGGCTGATTATGAGATAGAGGACAGGTGGACGCTAGAGACCATCCCGAAAGCATCTTAGCACAGCCACGCCAGAAAAAAGAAAAATTCCTTGCATATCCATCCACACGAAAGTCTTTTGTCATTTGAAGACATGAAGCGTGTTTTTTTTTGCATAATAGCCGGCCACGGTGATTAAATGAAGAAATCAAAAATCAAAAAGGACGCATAAATTTGCTAAACATTAATAGAAATCCTTCACGATACTGCTAGCACAAAAATCTTGCTTTTATATTTTAGTGTAAGAAAAGACAAGAATTCTCCTAGTGCCATCGAATCGAACCGAGGACTTGATAATATCGGGTCCCAGCCACTTGACCTCAACCGTGCCCCACCGATGTAGAGAAAAGGCTGGATGTAACGTATCCAAATTAAAACAATCAGATCCTCAGCCCTATTTTCAGGGTCGTATTTCGTGGCTCGCTCCGTGTTCCGTGGTTTTTAACCTAAAAGTAAAGGGACATAATGCCGGTATTAGTTTGAATTTGGTAAATTGAAATAATCTCCCATGTGGCGTACGTCGTTAAATCTTTTCCAATGCCCACGATACTCAAAAATAATATGGTAGTCTTCCTTCATCAGATTCTTCACTATATCTAAACAAAAACCTTAGTCTCAAAAGCTGTCACGTACTTCTCTTTCGTCTTATCTGACCATCCATGGCATACAGTATATGCTCTTGTACTACGGAAACATGATCATAATGTTATTTTAATCCCCATTTTACACCCTTATAGTCTTATTACTATCATTATATAATTTATACTAGGCCATATTATAGGTTAATAGGGCAATATAGGCATATAGATCCGCGTAAATATGGCCCCGTCCAACCCCTTTAATTCTCATACGGCACCAATGGTCTTAATACGTCGCTGACAACGAGGACATTTATTTTTGGCTAATTTGTTCTCATGCTTTTGTTGGACGCAGTTAATTTCGTCTTTAAGATCGTGGGTCTGAGCCCCAAAACAAAGAACTGAATATATGTCAATTGTAACGATCATAAAATTATTTAAACAAACCGCCACCACCGCGATCGCGTGGTTACCATGCCGGTCGCCAGAATTAAACCTCGAATTCCTTTGCTATTAAATGATTTTATTTTCATATATTGCGTTTTTAGTCCATAACTTAATGACAGTCTAATGACATAACTGACGAATAAAAAGACGAAATAAGGAGATTAGAACAAGGCCATCATTTCGGGTATGCAAGGCCACCTTGTCAGGTATACAGACCACCTAGTCGGCTGTAAGAAGCCGTACCGTATCTGAGGGTAAGTGGAGATAACACAAGAATTCACGTGACCTGTATTCCGATGGAGGTTATATCCCCTACCCGGAAGCAACAGAAATGGTCAATGCTGCATTAGAATCGCTCGGCTTCGCCCATATTCGTGGATTTTTTCTAAATATATCTCAAATATGTACGTTATCTTCTACAATAACACGTGATTGTGAAATGTCATATTTGCGCTACTTTAAAAATTTACGGAGTTCGGTGAAAGAAAATATGCCACATGAAGACCTAAAGGAAAGGACGTGCGAATTACGAAGGAGTTTGTTAGACCTTCGGTAAGTAAAATTTCTATCGTGACGTCTGTAAACGTGTGTAGAGTGTTTATTATTTATTATTATATCACGTGGCTTGTATGTGGCTCAAGGCTTAGGTATATGTACAAAGCCCGATGTCTAACAACATATCTACAATCACATATCGTAGAGTAACCACACGTCGATCAGAACTTCCTAATCGATCTTTTCAGAAGTCTTCGCATTATTTTTATTTACTGGACCAAAGAATGTTTGTTCACTTATTAAAGTAAAAGTTAAAAAATTAAAATTAAACACATTAAAAAATGTAATTTTCCTCACCTTAGATTTTACGAACTTTTTCAGAGCAATCCATAAAAGGGCAAATCTTATGGTTTGTACGCTAATGAGGCCCTCCAAAAAGGGTACGATGCTGTAGAGACCAATAACGTAAGTGTGCAGACAGCGGCTAGAAATTATTGTGTTCCATTAACAACCTTTCGAAATAGAGTGGATGGTGGAGTGGCTTTAGATGCCAAACATCTGATGAATATATCAAACTTGGGATATGGCTATACCAGACAAGAGCCAATCAGCATTGCCTCCGAATTTGCGGCAAAGTTAGAATTAAAAACAGCACAGCAAATAAATATCTTGAAAGAAGTAGTTCTATGGATTTTTTGCGCTGATGGCCATGTTTGAAATTGAAGAAACCGAGTAGTTTAGAGGTATCCAATGTACGGTGTTCTAACACTAATGTGTTAGATGAATATTTTTCTGAACTGCAGGCAACGATAGTGAAACACCAGCTCAATGATCGCCCATATTGTATTTTTAATTTTGACAAAAAAGGCGTAACTCAGAACTACGCACCACCACACGTTATAACCATAGCAGATACCCACCCATAAGCCATCACACAGAGTAAAGGTGGAAAAGATGGAAGGTGATACTGTATGACAACTTCCTGTAGGGTGATGCTGTATGACAACATCCTGGAAGGTTAAGTGGTATGACAACTTCCTGGAAGGTGATGCTGTATAACAACTTCCTGGAAGGTGATGCTGCATGACAACTTCCTGGAAGGTGATGCTGTATGACAACTTCCTGGAAGGTTATGCTGTATGACAACTTCCTGGAAGGTGATGCTGTATGACAACTTCCTGGAGGGTGATGCTGTATGACAACTTCCTGGAAGGTTAAGTGGTATGACAACTTCCTGGAAGGTGATGCTGTATGACAACTTCCTTGAAGGTTAAGTGGTATGACAACTCCTTGGAAAGTGATGCTGTATGACAACTTCCTCGATGGTGATACTGTATGACAACTTGCTGGAAGGTGATGCTGTATGACAACTTGCTGGAAGGTGATGCTGTATGACGACTTTCTGGAAGGTTAAGCGGTATGACAACTTGCTGGAAGGTGATGCTGTATGACAACTTGGTGGCAGGTGATGCTGTATGACAACTTCCTCGATGGTGATACTGTATGACAATTTGCTGGAAGGTGATACTGTATGACAACTTGTTGGAAGGTGATGCAGTATGACGACTTTCTGGAAGGTTAAGCGGTATGACAACTTGCTGGAAGGTGATGCTGTATGACGACTTTCTGGAAGGTTAAGCAGTATGACAACTTGCTGGAAGGTGATGCTGTATGACAACTTGGTGGCAGGTGATGCTGTATGACGACTTCCTGGAAAGTGATGCTCTATACAACTTCCTGGAAGGTGATGCGGTATGACAACTTCCTGGAAGGTTAAGCAGTATGACAACCTCCGGGAAGGTTAAGCGGTAGCCGGTATGACAACTTGGTGAAAGGTGATGCTGTATGATGACTTCCTGGAAGGTGATGCTGTATGATAACTTCCTGGAAGGTGTTGCGGTATGAGTGAAAGCTGATCGTCGAACAGCAATACCTTCCGACCATACTTAGATAGCCAGTTTTCCAACTATGCTAAGACCACCAGCAAGCTTCTGATAATTAAAAACGGGCATAAGTCCCACATAGTGTGTTGATCTTATAGAATGGGCACTAAGTAAAAATATCGTCCATTTTATTTTACCAGCTCGCACCAGCCGTATTCTATAGCCTTTGGATATCAGCTGTTTTGGTCCATTGCAAAGAATGCATGCTAGTCAGTGCCACTGATTGGCGCGGATTTCGTCAGATATTTGCGCACTTGTTTGTAGTGTGTACAACACGCTTGCACCCAACAATCTGATATCGTTTTTTCGAAAGGCTGGTATTTATCCCATCGATAAAACCGCAATACAAACTGACAGTTTGATTCGTATACTCAGTGTACCAACACCAGAGGCAGAATCCAGCTCAATGGGAGAGATAAAGCGGAAGACCAAGGATGATGACAAAATTAGAGAATTTTTTGTTAATAAAGAGCAAGCAGTTGAGAGAAATCCATCGGATACTAAAAAACCACTAAAGACTCTTGAGTAAAGTTACATCAGGAAAAGAGATAACAGCAGACAATACGTTGTGGCTTATTAAAGAGCACATTGAGAAACAAGGGACAAGATCGGGTTTGGGTAAAGGTAAAGGCGTTAAAGTAGCAGGAACTGGTGAAGCGGTGCCATCTGTATCGAGGAAAAGGAAATCGCTGAGAAGCTTCCAGACTCATCCAACAGCGAAAGTGCCATAGATAGTAGTGAATTATGCTGTATATGCAATCACTGTGAATCTTCAGAAATAGATCTGTCATCTTGCATTACGTTTGCTAACTGGGTCTAATGTGACACCATCATTGAAAACGGACTACCCAGGTAATCATTGGGTACATCTTGAATTCTGTACCAAAGTACGCGTGGTGCGGAGGGGCTATTTTTCTTTTACTTGTCATGGTGTTTCATTTGTTAAAAGTAATTGATATTTTTTGACTAACAAACTCATAACATAGCCATCTCTTCAAAAATTGATTGTTTTTAACGATCATTTGTCAATATCTATTGAAATTAAAGTTTAAAATAAAAAAGCAAAAAAAAACTGGAAAATATGAACCAAGCTTAACGCGTCTCTCCTAACAGTAAGCAGACGTTCGAAGATCCCCTTCGCGGAGATTCTACTGATAGTTCGAATTCTGTAGTTATGAAAGTATGTCTCATATTTTCATCTAAATTAAGGACACGTTAGTTAAATAATTATTCACTAATTAATTATTTTGATTTTATCAAACCCTTCAGATGCATATTTTTGAGAAAAATTTTGCTTAAAATATGATTGAAAGTCGATTGCTATATTGGAGTTCAAATTACTAAATACCAATATATTTACGATACAAATGATATGGGCACGAGCGTCATAACATGTGAAAAAAATAAAAAATGTTTAGAAGAACTTGAAATAGGTCTAAAAGTTATTTTTTTCTATCACTCCCACATCTAGATGTACTACCTTTCCGCGTCTGCGATGTTTTCAAGATTTGGCGATTTCCATGAAATCAGTTAAACCTGACTGTCGAACTGTTGGTTAGGGTTAGGGTTTACCCTAATATCAGAGCACATACGCAAAGCGAGGAAGCCAATCGCAAAATTCAAATGCGCCAATTTTGACTTTGCCGATATACACACTTATACAAAACTCATCTTGCCAACAATCTAGTGTGAAATACCTCAAAATAAAAACATTATTATCTCAAAAAGTAACGTTTTTTACAGTTTTAATGTTACCATTCGTGTTAATTGGGTTTTATATACATATACCGGAACAGTTTCGGATAGAACGTTACAACAAGACAAGGGTGATGGGAAAATTAGCGTTGTAGAAGAATTCGTTAAAAACATTTAGTACCTGAAATGTAATGCTTTTAATAACCATGAATAATGTGAGGGTGATATACTGCCACTTTTAGTTGTGTTGGTTACTGCCAAGCAAGCTTTTTACACAGTAGGATTCAATCATGGATGTTATATAGGTGTGGGTCGTGCTGAAACAGTTCACAATTGTTACAATATAACGGTATTAAAATATACAAGTATTCACATGTGGTATATATTATAAAATCTTACAGCAACTGGCATGCGTAATAGAATAGTATTAAAACTATACAGTAACTGACAAACAGAATATAGCTGTATTAAAATTATGCAAGAATTACATACAGAATATAATGATAATGAAATTATACAGAAACTGATTAATATTATACAATAACTGATATACAGAATTTAATGGTATTAAAGTTATGCAAGAACTGATATACAGATATTTAATGGTATTAAAATTATTGAGGAACCGATGAAAGCTTGATAGGATTTCCTTTTTTCAATATTTGTTCTTTGTTCCACTGTCTTCTTCAACATGGTTATCTATTTCGCATATATTAGCATATATGTGTTAAAAAGAATTCAAATTAAGAGGGATAATTTTACATTTAGTGGTTGCTATATGTTCACTTTACATCAGTAAGGTGATGATATGGAGATTAAGTCATTTCATGTAGTTCGTAAAAAAAGCTAGTTGGTCGTTGAGAGTCATTTGAGATTGGAATTTTGATGTCAGCGTGATGGTCACTTAGTATTGAGACAGATGTTTTAGTTGAATTCTGTTTGAGTTCAGTTTCAATACCGCTTTGGTTTGGTGGGTATTACCACTGGCTTCTCCTTTTAGTTCAAGCGGGTGTTAAGCCACTTTCTTCGAGTAGTCATCGGCAAAGAGGTAACAGCAACTTCCTGCAGTTAGGACATTTAAAAGAATGAATAATGTAAGGGAGCCAATGAGCGAACCCTGTGGAACACCAGTAATTCCAGGTCCCTCTAAGAGTAAATACAGTGTACACTATTCTGAGTATTTTTCAGTAAACTTCAAAGTAAAGTGTGACATTTATATACCACACTTTGAAGGCGCTTGTACAGCTTACCAAATGACAGTTTAGAATATGTCCTTGGGTAAGACCGCTCTATAACAGATGACAGTAAACCCCTTACATATTTATCTTCCTTGTGTATATGATTTTGTGCTGTCACAAATAAATTTTAATGGTACTTATTTGTGGGTAAGTCGATCAAAGCAGGTATTAAACAGATATAAAGTCCCTTACCCAATAAACTGTTGGTCTATAAATGGATTAACAATTACATAAGGCATGGGTTATTCTTTTTTAACAGCTAAGCTAATGAATCCACTTTAAT
>WURV02193136.1:0-12235 GCA_011762755.2 Epimenia babai | reverse complement strand
ACTGTATATAAAGAAGATCACCAAAATTAAAAAGACCGTATCAAGCCACTTACATTAATCACAGCATCAGTCTGGAAGATATATATATATATATATATATATATATATATTCGCCTTTAAAAGAAATGCAACATTAAAAATTCTGTGTATATCTCAGTAAATATTACAGATATAACAAAATTGTGTCGCTTGAATCCATTCAAGCCAATAGGCTTCTTATTGTGGCCTTTACAGCTACTCAAAGTAGTGCAGTGAGCCCAACTGCAAATCACGTGACTTTTCTATGACTCTCTATTATTGTTTTGTAACTTACAAAATGAGCAAAGAATTGTGCTACATGCACCAAACTGACATTTCCCTATAAAACTAGACGATTCACAAAATGTGTCTCTTATTGTTCCCTGATTTACGTAATGCCAAAGTTATGCCTAGGGTCACAGAAGCACAATGGAATAATGCTATCGTAAGTTTGGAAGTAGGTGAAACTCAGTTAGGTGTCGCGAGGCATTTCGCTGTCCACTGTTCTACTGAGCAGCATCTGTGGGAAAGATCTTGTGAGCAAGATCTTCTCAGGTGTGGCTGGTAAGGCGGTGGTATACCATTATATTCAGAAATGAGTCTGGTTGTTTGTTTCGACAAGCTGATGACAGAGAGCGTACTAATGTGGCAATGAACGATTAGCCAATGCGTGTGTTCAAGAGGTGGATATATTTGGTAGCAGTAGTGTTCTGGTCTATGGTGCGATATTGGATTATGGACAAACCATCTGGTGCCCATAGATGGTAATTTAACAGCTCAGAGATATTGAAGAAATTCTAGAACCAGATTTGCTACCATTCATGAACGGACGAATGAACGCCATCTTTTAGGATGACAATTCACGTGAACATAGCCCTCGTATCACTCGTAGTGATTCACTACAGAGTTCCTCACTCGAAACGACGTTGATATTCTACCATGGACATCGATTTCCTTGGACCTGAATCCCATCGAACATCTATGGGATTGCTTAAAGCAATGCGTTTGTTCGTCATCGAGAACTTCCACTATGGTCATGCCACAACTGTTGCAGGCTCTCCAAAAGGGAATGGGCTGCAATTACACAAGCAACATTACATACCCTCATATGATTGATGGGAAGAATGCTGCCCGGCAGTGATCAATGATAATGGTGGACACACTCGATATTAGTCACGTAGAAACATGGACTTTATCCCGATACTCTGTTATAAGATGCTTAGATAATGCATATCAAACATAATATACTTTCATAAAGGCCTACCCACTTGAATTCACTTGGATTGGCTTTAAATAATCGATTATCTATTGTTGCGGGTTTTTTTAAGCGTATATATATATATATATATATATATATATATATCTCAAGATGATCAAGAAAGAATTACACACTATGCTCACCAAATGTATAAATGATGTCTATTGGTATAATAATGCACATTTCAACATGGACACACCCTTTTGTAATGTCTCATCTACGATGCACTGGCCGAGTCCATTCCTCAGTGCTAACCAGTTCATCTATGGACACAATTTAGTCTTGTACACAGTCATGTCTGCACCGCTTACTGTCCTCCTTTTTTGGTGTAAACTGATAGCAGGCTTTATAAAGCTTTTTGACTACTTCCTATTTACGTGTAGTTTACATTACCTCATTCTAAATTATGCATTTGTTTTTCAGTTTCTAAACCAGCCCCACTGAACACCTCGCCTAAGACACGGGTTTGACATAACTGTATAAAATAAGTGCAAGGCACATTCAAATTCATTGTTTGGATCATATCCGAACTCACAATGTCAGTATCACCAGTCAAGTACTTGATAAACTGTACGTGTTAATATAAATTGTAAGATATGGAGATTCATAGTCATACATCTGCTTGTGATATCTTTACTAGGTCATGCCACTTTTCTGCAGAAGGCTACACAAACTTGACATTATTTAGGGCTGCCTGTAAACATGCCTTCACATTGCATGTACTATAAAAAAAAGGTTCTATAGAAAATAGAACACATAAAAATATGCATTCAAGCTCTCAAGGTCCATCAAATTTCTTGATTTAAACCTCATTCTTTGGATGATCCTTTTATCCCACTAAATTTTACCACCTGAGTCAGTTCCAATATGTTGTAGCCATGCATTTGTGTAAGTGCATTTGTCGATGCAGACAATATCTGCCTGATTGTGGTCGTGATTGCTCTCTTCAGTTTGTGTACCATCCCTTGAGATACACCCCCCTTCCCCCAGATAAAAATCTGAAATGTCAAGTTGTGACACTGTGTCTGCCCACTCAGTATCACATTTGCTGATCAATCTGCCATCAAATTTCTCTCTATGTCAAGTTGAGGAAATATTTGATGAATGGAAATATCAATCATGTTGTAACCATTGTTCATTTTTCTCCGCTTTTCTGGATAGTCCCAACAATAATGAAAACCTCAACAGTACTGCCCAATGTTCGCCAATTTTCACCCATATTCGAGGACATCTGTAAGAAAATCATGATAGAATCGTTAACTGGAGGAAGCAATCACAGAAAAGATCAGACAAATCTTGAAGAAAGAATATCTGAGAGTCAACAATGTTGCTTGCCTCGATGATTACTTTTACAGCACATCTTTAGAAACAATAGAAATTATTCAAACTGACTCAGTTGGCTAAAATGTTGTGAAAAGATCATCCAGTGACAGAAAAAAATTATACTATAACTCAAGAAATAAAATATCATGCAAAAGTTGTCTCTGAATAAATTTACAAAATATAGACACAAATAATTTTCTATTTGCTGTATAACTGGTTTTAGAAGTGTATGACAAATGGCATAGGTGCATTACAGTATTTTTCAATAAATGAGGTAAATTTTGTTTTAAAGTGTCACCCACTATATGCATATATAGGTTAACTTTGTAAAGGGCCAATGTTGGCCAGCCTATTCCTAGATACACACATAGGACCAATACAGGATATAGTCATAAATAACATGCAATATGTTATTTTACAGCCAGGGAGAGAAGCTACCAAAAAAACTGTGAAGGGTCCACGAAGATTACCTGATATAAAGAAAAAAGTTCAACCTGATGAATCAGGCCAACTTTAGCCAGATACGGAATAAAACAAATCAGGCTACACTTACACAGGTAGCCAGCAATTATAAATCAGGCTACATTAGACACATACCCAGAAGTGATAAATTGGGCTACGTTTAGACAGGATGTTTAGACAGGTCCTCAGTTATAAGATAAATCAGGCCCACTTGTACCTAATCAGCACATGTTTACACAGGCACCAAGTAGTGATAAATCAGACCATCTTTCGATGGGCACACCAAATTCAGGAAGGTTCTCTATAACCTATTGTGAGTTCAATTTTCACATCATGTGTGATATAGAGGATGGACCAAGTGGTACCATTTTACCAAGATGGCCTCTATTTTGTACTCAGTGAACTTTAAGGTCATGACCATTGACATCTGACCTATATCTGATCCCATGATTTTAGTATATTATTTTATTGGAAAAATTCCATTCAATTTGTAAAAAAAATTTATTTGAATAACTTATTATGAAATTGTGGTGGATTTTTCAGAAACAATACTGATATGTAGGTGCCAGGATTGTGGCAGGAAATTCGTGAGTTGCGAGACTCATGACAGATTACCTGAGCAGGATGCGCTTTATTTGTATTTCTTTTGATTAAGACTCATGCATCAGTACAGATGTCTGATGGTAATGTTGAACGATTTGTACGGCTGGTCATGGAGATATATCAGATGATCACCGTTCATGAGTTATCACAGATGAAACTCCATGTACGTGCAAGCAATCTTCTAGGAATCATGGAGGTGGAAGAAATTACTCAAACAGCTGACTTAGAATACTAATTGATAGAAGCGAAATAACACACTCAAATCTCGGTTTGCTAGTAGACCTATTACACATTGGTTTGCTAGTAGACCTATTACACATTGTGAAACGTAATGATTTGGTGAGGAAGATTCTTCTTTATGCGGGACCCCCGCTTGTTTCTACATCAGCTGATGTAAGTAGCTCTCTGATTATACCGAGCCATCGAGAGAACTTTAGGGATGATACTGGTTGTATAAAAGTGCAAAATGATTGTGATAGTGAAGACAGTGGTGAGTTACAGAGCAGCCAGATGAGTGTAGATGATGATCGTAGATGATGAGCGTAGACGATGAGCGTAGACGATGAGCGTTGACGATGAGCGTAGACGATGAGCGTAGACGATGAGCGTAGACGATGAGCGTAGACGATGAGCGTAGACGATGAACGTAGACGATGAGCGTAGACGATGAGCATGATCTCGTAGATTTCCCATTATCAGGGCGGAGTATCACAGTTGAGGAGAAAGTGAGAAGAGATGAGTGTGACATACAAAACAGTCGAATGAGTATTGATGATGATCATATTGTAGATCTTTCTGATCTAATATCTTTCTCAGGCACCAGCATTGCAGATGAACAGAAAATGCGGTGTATATAAAGTTTAGTGACTGAATTAGATTATTGGTAACTGTTTGTTATTTCATCTGTTAAATGACAATCATGAAATGGTGTAGACTAATGAATTTATGGCGTATTATATCTTCGACAAAGCATTCAGGGGACCTCATTAAGTGTCGTAGGCATCATCTTGTCACAATGACTAAGGGATAACATAGCATTTAAAATAAAACTTTTCATTATTATTATTATCATTATCATTATCATTATCACTATCATTATCACTATCTCTATCACTATCATTATTATTATTATTATTATTTATTATTATCGTCATCGTCACCATCACCGTCACTGTCACTCTCTCACTCTCATTCTCACTATCTGTATCTTTATTTTTGTTACCATCTTTGTTACCATCTTTGTTACCATCTTTGCTACCATCTTTGTTACCATCTTTGTTACCATCTTTGTTACCATCATTGTTACCATCTTTGTTACCATCATTGTTACCATCATTGTTACCATCATTATTACCATCTTTGTTACCATCATTGTTACCGTCATTGTTACCGTCATTGCTACCGTCATTGCTACCGTCATTGCTACCGTCATTGCTACCGTCATTGCTACCGTCATTGATACCGTCATTGGTACCGTCATTGCTACCGTCATTGCTACCATCATTGCTACCATCACAGCTACCATCACTGCTACTATCACTGTTAGTATCACTGTTACTATCACTGTTAGTCTGCTACTATCACTGCTACTATTACTGCTACTATTACTGCTACTATTACTGTTACTTGTACTGTTACTATTACTGTTACTATTACTGTTACTATTACTGTTTCTATTGCTGTTACTATCGCTGTTACTACCACTGTTACTATCACTCTTACTATCAGTCTTAGTATCACTCTTACTATCACTCTTACTATCACTGTTACTATTACTGTTACTATTACTGTTTCTATCTCTGTTACTATCACTCTTACTATCACTATTACTGTTACTATTACTGTTACTATTACTGTTACTATTACTGTTACTATTACTGTTTCTATCTCTGTTACTATCTCTGTTACTATCACTGTTACTATCATTGTTACTATCTCTGTTACTATCATTGCTAGTCTGCTACTATCACTGCTATTATTACTGCTACTATTAATTCTCTCATCACTGCTACTATCACTGCTACTATCACTGCTACTATTACTGTTACTATTACTGTTACTATTACTGTTACTATTACTGTTACTATTTGTTTCCCATCTATATATCAGGATTAATGTAACAAAGCTAAAAAATTTTTAAATATCAAGAGATTAATGACAATTATAATATAGGAAAATTAAATAAAAAAATAATCGTTTAAAATTGAAAAGAAGAAATAAAAATTAATAGATTACCTTTTCAAAATATCTCCTAAAGAAATTTGTACATCAACATCACGTTCAAATATATTTTAACAAATCCATTAAAATACCAAGTTGTATTAGGTCGTGAAATTATATTCATATTAAATCTTTTATTTTCTGCCTTTGTTAAATACTAGACTATACTGCCATTACTCAAAAAAGAATTATGACAATTAATAAACAGACAGGTATTGTTTTGTACATGATTTGTCATTTGATTGTAACTTATTGTCAATGTCATTACCTAATAAAAGGCAATCTTGTTGATTAGTCTGATTGGACTTGAGGCCTGCTTGATAGGTGCTGGGTATTACCTAGGCCATTGAACCAGGGCACACTGGGCCATCTCGGTATGATAGCTCTTTTACAGGAATAGGGAGGCCTGTTTTGGCCTGTTGTTTTAATAGCGTAATAAGTGTTTTGAAGCCTGTTTGGCCTGAGTGTCTGGAAGCCTTTTAGATTTCATTTTTCCTTTTTCCAGGTTTTTGTTTTTATGGTTTTTATTTATTTCTTTTATATGAGTATTGCTGGTGATAGTATCAGTTGATCTCTAATTACCAAAAATTAGCTATGTTTGAAATGTGTACACTTTACAGTATAATTTTCTATTCATAGCCTATATTCTAAAAGTGGGAGTAGAGTGTTCAGTATGTAATGTAACTGTATTATCTGTATCTTATATGTACAGTACTGTGATGTGCACATAGCAGGCATCAGTCAAATGTAGAGCATTCATTCCACACTCCAGTAGACATCCCACATATCCCCTAGCTTCAACTTAATGCACAGTCTAGTTGGTGTCATGCAAGAGCCTCATAAATGTACAATATAATACTTACATGACATGAATGATCAATAAAGTGGATGAACAATTTTTATACTCAAACTGGACACATTCAGTAAGTAACCTTTCTTAATACTATTTAGGAATTGTACTTTAATTGCAATCTTAACAGGAATTAGTCAATCGTGTTGATGCAGCTACTGAAATTGTATAATTGACTTCATCCATATGTTTGCTCATGATGATGAGCATTGATGTTCCCTATTCATGAAGCTCCACTATATGATGATTTCTGTGTGCTATTAGCAATAACGATTTTATATTTACAACTATTATTGGTACGCTATTATTCACTTTGTAGAATTGTATCAACTAGAAATTATGCAAATTGATTAATTTCTTTTAAAGTTCTCATAAAATCGCCTTAGCTTTATGTAATGCAGAGATTTCATGTACATCCCAGCATTAACCATATTAAATCGAAGCTGACAACATAGCTAAATAGTACATACCTACATGGTAAACTGTTGCGAATTTTTCATCTAGACTTTCTAATGTGTGATGTTTGAGGACATTAATAAACTAATTCAGTTTTACCTGTTAGTTTCTCATTTATTATTTACGCGATTTTTTAATTTTTTTCATATCCCGCACCATTCAGTCCTATTCCTTAATTTTTTAATGTTCTAGAGGGGTTTTTCTGGCCTTTTCGGCTTTTTAGCTCTCTTGAGCTTATGCTCGGTGAGCTTTTCTGATTAGAGCTTGTCCTTCGTCCGTCCATCCAGCCCTCAGATGTTAACATTTACTTGAAAAAACTTCTCAAGAAGAATTCTCAAGAATACTTGAGAAATACAGATATTAGCCTTGAGTTGGTCTCTCTAGATTTGTTTAAGGTATCGTGATCGCAGCTAGGGGAGGTAACTTCTGTCAATGTTGATATATTTTTCTTAAAAAAATCTTTTCAAAAACAGCTTATCACAGAGGTCTGCTACTTGGCAAATAGTGTCCTTAGGGTGGTCTGTTTTAGATTCATTCATAGTATCGCATTAAAGGGAAGTACTGGAAAAATTTGTCTAGAACCCTTCATCGCAGAGGTCTGCCATTCGGCGGATATTGTCCTTGCATTAGTAGGTTTGAGATTTTTTCAGCATCTTTTTGAAAATCTTTATATCTTGCTAAGTGTAAAGGTCTGCCATTTGGCATATATTGTTTGTGTAGGTTTCATTCAGATTTGTTTACTTCATCTCTATGTAGGCAATTGGATGTGATATCAAGGTTTACCCACCAAAAATCTGTATTTTCTTGTTTCAGTATCTAAATTGGTATTTTCAGGTCTCTGGCCTCTTGTTTTCGTTATCAGGCAGTCTCCTTGTTGTCTTCTCATTCTAATATCAAGATGGCCGCCTTGCCCTCTCGTCTTTTTCTCTTTTTTTTTCAGGTGAGCATCTTGAGGCCTCTTTAGCCTCTTGTTTTAATATCTGCATGACTGTTTTGATTTTGAAGCATTTATGGCAGTTTTGTTTTTATATCCGAGTGTTTGGAGGCATCTTGCTTTAGCCTTTCATTATGAAAATATATCTGAATTATGTGTTTTGAGGCATGTTTTCTCTTTTTGTTCTAATTTTCAAATGAGTGTTTTGAGGCCTTTTGAAGCTTTTGTTTTAATATCCGAATTAGTGTTTTAATATCCAAGCGTTTAAAGGCTCTTTGACCTTTTGTTTATTTCTTCCTTTTTTCAGTCTTTGTTTTTTGGTTTTTATTTTTTTGTGACACTTATTTTTGCTATCTTTTCCTTTATATTCTAGCATCTTAAATGCTTCTTTCATTCAACACTTTTTATTCTTTTTTACTTTTTATCCAATAGTCAGGTGAACTATTTGAGGCCTCTTTGACCTTTTGTTTCTGTAAAATATAGCCATTGTTTTGTCACTAAAATTCATTTTCCAGGAATGGAAATTATAAGTTGTAAAAAATAAGTACAGATAAATATATGTTTAAAATATTTTAAATATATATGTTTGGGGTAAACATGTTGTATGTATGTATGTAAATATATGTTAGAAAAATACGAGTATACTTTTTTATAATATGAAATTACTGTTATCTATAAATGTTATTTGTTAAAAGCCCTAAAAACTTTTTTAAATGATATTGATGATTAGAAGTGGTAGATAGTGAATTTAAAGAAACAAAGATATATAAAATTATAATAATTCCTCCATAAACAGATAATCATAGTTAGCTAGAAAATGGAAATATATTTAGGTTTTAAATTCCTCATAGTGTAGCAAAAATTAGTAATTAAGTATTGGAATCCTTATTTAAATTCAAAGGTATCGTTGTGATAGAAATAACCTTTAAGCCTATTGAGATATTCATTATGATAATAATTTGTGTGACATAGGTCAAGGCTATCAATGGTTCATTAGGAGCAATCGGGACCTACCATCTCTCCATCTTACTATGGACCTGCTGTTACCTAAGCAGCTACGACTATTTCAACTCTCTTCTTCTGGCGTCGACCACCAACCAGGGGGGTACTTAGACCTACTACTGCATCTCCTCATTCCATGACAGACCCAGTCATCTACCATCAACCAAGGAGCGACTGCAACCTACCAACATTTCTTATGCTTTTGTTGATAACTTAAGATTACAGTTTAATGTGGACTGTGGATGTTACAAGAAATCGAGCCATTACAATAATAGGGTCTCTCATACCCAAATTTTAATGTGGTATCTGCTGTAGAGTACCTAGTATATGCTGTATAATACCTGGTATATGCTGTATAGTACCTAGTAGTTGCTGTAAAGTACCTAGTATCTGCTGTATAATACCTGGTATTAGCTGTATAATACCTGGTATATGCTGTATCGTACCTAGTATTTGCTGTAAAGTACCTAGTATCGGCTGTATAATACCTGGTATATGCCGTATAATACCTGGTATATGCTGTATAGTACCTAGTATTTGCTGTATATTACCTAGTATCCGGTGTATAGTACTTGATATGTCACACCCACTACTACCCGCCATAAAGTGTTTTTTATTCTATCGCTTATCTAGCACAAGAACGCATGCATATTATACTATGTTTGACCTCACTGGGTCATAAGTAAATTATTTCACAATCCCCCAATGATCGCTGCAGCAATATGTGATATATATAGACCCGAGCTCAACATCTATGACGGTGTGCTTTGTAAACCAGCTTAGTCATAAGTGTGGTTCAAGGTTCGCATTCTAATGCAATGATCTCATAAGTTATTACTGTCTTGTTTTTTTTTAAACATCTTAAATCACACTATCGTGATGGTAACTAAATCCTGCTGCCTTTATCGTTGCTGTTTTAGCATTAGATAATGTAGTTTTACCTATATCTAGATTACATGTGAATATATATATATTATTTATTCATATTGTTTTGTATAAATGTACTAAATTATACACATGTTAATTTAATATTAATTATTTTGTTTCACTGTTGGTACTCATATGGTGGTTTTTCTGCACAATCTCCAAAAAACAGTTAACATTTCAATAAATCTTACTGATGAATACATATTAGACCCCGTAATTCAACCAGTCCGTTAAAATACTTTATTTAAAATTGTTTAGCTGGTGTAGTAAAATTATTGTAGTAAAATTAACTCTCGGTAACGCTTTCTCCTAACTTTCAATCACAGTTTATTACAAACGGTGTTTTGATTAAAGTCACGATGATAGAATATAATACTACCTAGTTCTGACATATTTTCTACTCATTATATGGAAGTGGGTATTTTGATTGGCTGTAGAATCATTTAGTGCATTGTTCGGTAACTCAAGCGAAGTTTTCAGACACAATAATAATCAGTTGAGGTAAGTATGGTATTTGTGACTGTAGATCATAAACACGGGCTCAATGGAGATCTCAAACATACCCGAATCAGATCAGTAATGAGTGCCACACATGCAAGAATCAGGTCAATAATGGGTCCCAAACATACAGATTCAGATCAGTGATGAGTCCTAAACATACTAGATTCAGTAGGATAATCGGCCACAAACCCAAATATACAACTAGAAAGATTTTTAGCTCAACGGAGACTTAAATACCCTTCTATCAGGAAGAAGACTTGTATTAATAACTGCGCCAAATGGCTTGCATTCAGCGCGCGATCAGCCATCACGTGACTCCGCGCTCTTATTGTTATTTAATGACCACTCCCAAACACGCGGCAGTCGTCTCCTATAGCTCAGTGGGGAACGGCTCCGCCAGCAAATCGTTCGGACTCGGTTCGCGCGCGGGCAGACTTTTATTTTTCGAATATTTGGAGTACGTAGATCCCTTTTATATTACGTATTTGCATTTGCCATTTTGGTACTGTCACGATAGTTTCGCCATGCACAGTTCGTAGTCTTGCACAATGGTTCTGAGGCACAAGAAGGCAATAGCCGCCGAGCTAGGTTGAGGCAAAGTTTACGTTCTATATCGTCTCATTCCTCAGAACATGATGCAATTCAATGCGATTGCGTAATCCACATTATTGTATAATGCTGGCTAATACCAAAACATATGGGACGAGCAAGTTAGTTTTGATAAGCATTGTCACCTAAGCTGCTTGACGTTTATTTTATAAGTGTGCTTAAATCTAATTAAAGGTTAGATTAGTTGGTGTCACGCGTTCAGATGTTGTTATTATCTGATAACCAAGCGGAATAAATCAAAAAACACAACATGGTGTCGCCAGCGATTGTAACTAGCTTTGATCTTTATTCCACAAAACGCAGTGGAAAGTGACTTTGTGCCCCGTGTCAACCTAGCCAGTTACCGCTAGTGACTTGCAGTGTCTAACCCGTCGAGCGAGCCAACATTGGGTAATTTGAGCCAAAGATTTTTCGCCCTCGTCCATTACGTTTTATTCAACGTATTTGCGCGTGTGACTTTTCCGTTAACGGAAAGGGCAATACATACTATAACAGTATAAAATAGTCGTAGACAGCCAACATGGACATGTCTGGTTTAACTCCACCTCACATGGACTGGGAGTCCAGTAATTTGATTGATGCGTGGAAAAAATTTCATGCGCGCAGTCAGTTAATTTTTGAAGGCCCCCTAGTGGACAAAGCAGAAGCAATTTAATGCAAATATCTTTTGCTATGAGTTGGCGACAAAGGCCCTGAAATTTTTAGTACATGGACAATCGCAGAAGCTAATAAAGACAAGTTACAGGTCCTGTGTGATCGTTTCCAGGCATATGTATGACCTAAACTAAATCCAATATTCGCGCGATACAAACTTAACGACATCGTTTATTTGACGGTTTCGTAACCAACTTGAGAGTCGCAATAAAGGACTGCTCATATACCGAACCGGACGAAATACTACGCGACCGCGTAGTAATCGGTATGTCATCTAAGCAGCTACGCGAAAAGCTGATAAGTGAAGGCGAACAATTAACCTTTCCACAGGCTTGATTGACAACTTCTCGGGCGAATAGCGTGACTGATAGCGGTCACATGATATTACTTCCTGTAAACAAGAATCGCCGCCATTTTA
>WURV02193125.1:0-12236 GCA_011762755.2 Epimenia babai | reverse complement strand
GGTAAACAGGACAAATTGATTAGCCTCACTTATAAGGAGTGGGGGAAAACACTTTATATGAAAGACCCGCCGAGTCTGGGCAGACAATTGGCCTTGTTCCATTCACGCCACTGGTTCCAAATGTCTACATACGGGCTACACATATGTCACACTCCGCGAGGTTGAGAAAAGTAAATGGTTATTTACTAATGACAATGAGATGACGGCATAGAGGGGAAGTAAGCGACATAGCAGGGAGGTAAGCGACATAGCCAGGAGGTAAGCGACATTGTGGGGAGGTAAGCGACATAGCAAGGGCTGCAAGACTTTTTTAGGAAACAAGTCATGTATAGCCAGCAGACCAAAGTGTCAGACCTGTCTGATATAAATGACGGTCGGTGCAATAACCCATTATATACACACTAACTTGGCAGGACTCGATTCCTTGATGACGAGACCTTTTTTGATGAGACTCCCCATGGAAGCCCAAGCGGTGTAACGGCCCCTGGGGTCGGGCTGCGTTCATAAACAAAGTGACAGTTAACGGAGTTCAAAAACAGTGACCGTTGTTACTACCATTCAGTGCCTACGTTAGTTTTTAGTCTTACAAACTAAAGAAAATTCAGCAATGGTTTTATTGGTAAGGCTAACTGAACATATTCATAAACGCCTTGAATAAGCAATAGTGTTATAAAGGTGAAGGCGAGGTCTTGGTGCTACTTTATAATTAAATGTCAGTCGCACGTACAACATTGCTCTGTTACATGCTGAAGATATTTTATAATAAACCATTTCCACGAGAAATCTTTCTCAACATTCAAGCACGAAAATCTTGCTCATTTCCTATTTTGGAAGGCACGGGAAAAAAATCCCTGGTGTGTGCTGGTTCGAACTCGCAACCTCTCGCATGAAAGGCAGCGCTTCTAACCACTGCACCACTGGTGGCAACTGCCATAAACTCCTTGAGGGTTATAAAATGAAACTAAAAAAGCATATTACCTATATGCAAAAACAACAACAGATGGCGTTTTTACGAGCTTCTTAAAGCACCAATGTAATTAACGACTTAACAAATATGTTCTGAGAGGTGTTCTGAAATGGTTGCGATTTGTGGTAGTTTTCTATGAAACAGGCTAGTATTCCATAGTGCCAAAATACGACAATAGTTCTCTCTCCAAGTCTAGTAGTATTTTAGTAGGTTTTACTAGATATTGCAGTCGAAATGGCATTAAAATGCCTATTATTAGAGCACTGAAATTTTTTCGGAACCATGGATACTTACGACTGTGAATGATTTGTCAGCCAATGGTTGAGCAGATCGTATGACTTCGTCTTTAGTCAAGTAACCCTTGCTATGAGCAGACTGGTGATAACACATCAAAATTATCAAAGGCGTACAGCTAATATCTTCAAATAAATCTACATTGGAAACAGTAATTTAGCAAAATATTAATAGAAAGTCACTAAAAATAATAACAAAAATAATAAATCAATAATTTTTAGTTAAATCATCTTAAATTCAAAAATCTTCAATGTAATAGTCTTCATTTCAATTGTCGTCATTTCAATTATAGTCATCTCAATAAATTTCATTTCAATAATATTCACTATTCACTACTCTTTGATCAAATAATCTTAAATTAAATATTCTTCAATACTTTTCACTTCTTCCAATGAATTTTCTGGTGCCACTTTACACATTAAACAACGTGGACATAGGACTTTTATTAGTGAATGGTTGAATATGTCAAATAATGGTTAAGGATATGTAATATATTAAGTAACATCGAACACAGAGAATATTAGAAAGCTGAATAATATGAAGAATGGAAGATAGAGACTTAGCGCAAGTTAACGAGTGATCATAAATGACTCTCATGCATACCAATTGCTTAGGTATTATCCAGATATGAAATACCCTCAAGAACTCACAAATCCTGCATTAGAAGCCATACTCAATATAAAGCAGAAAATGCTGAATGATGAAGAATCAATGTATCGAAACAAAAAATGGTCCGTTCAAGACAAATACCTTCAGTTCGTTATACAGGGCGAGGATGATGGCGTACGAGCCTGATCTGTGTGGGGGTATGTAATGCTTGGATGATGGGTGTACTGAACGCCGTCTCTGAAGGCAAACGTTGGTACGGCCGTGAGTAGATATAGATCATGAGTGATGGTTCTAAAACTTGATACTTAGTCAAAGGTTCGAGGGTTCAAATACCACACTTATAAACAACTTGCGTGATGTGCTGAGGAGGTTACCAGGGGATATAACTGGGTGGATCAAAGGGGGGATAACTCTCTGAGAGGAAATTGTTGAAGATTGTAGTTTAATGTTTGTAAATGCAATGTACATGTGTTATTATAATATTGTAATTTAACGTGAAACTTTTTTCTAAAAAAAAATCGATAGCCATTATATTCGTGATAATTGCATTGTTTTGTGTAACGAAGAGAGCTAAACTGGGTTAATTTCTTTCTACGAACTGAAAATATCGTTAAAATGATAAAGAAGGGGGAGGCAACAGCAATGCATGCGACTCAGATTTGACTCTGTTTAATCACAGACAATCATCAGCGATTTATCGTATTACTATTTCCATCACGTCCGCGTAACGAATTCAATGTCCTGCATCGAGAAAAGTATAGTATTATACAATTCCTCCAAAGATTCGAGGCTTTTAAAAGGCAGGTGATATATTTTCTATAGCCTCGAGATATACCTTTGTGCCACTGCTGCGTGATGTAACATCTTCTTGCGATGTAGGCGGTGGGGAGGTAGAGCACGACGACGCCCCATCCACGTGGGATGACGGCAAAGTGGGCGAGACAGACCCACCGTCGGTGTTATCGTTTTCAGTTTCAGTCGATTGAGCTGAATCGAATTAACATAGATGTACTAGAAATGTCAACAAATCTTTTTGCCTCGTACAGCCCGCGAGGAGGGGGGGGGGACTAGGCTGCTGCCCTCTGTTTGTGTACCAGAGTTACAGAGCTATCAGCTGAGCATTTCAACAACTCAATATACTTGAATAGTCACATGGCCAGTCACATGACTAGTCTCTGCATCGTGAGGCATGTCTGTTTACAGTACCCATCCTTAGCTCACCCACAGACTACGCTAAGTCGGCAGAATGACCGATAGTCACCTAGGAATGGTCAGCCATCCACCAAATGACCAGGCACAGTAAACTAACAACGTGCAAGCCACCAATGATCCCATCAGGATAAATTCAAACGGAGAAAAATTTCTGCATGTAATTGCAAATAAAAACTAATTTTTTATCAAAAATTCGAAAATATCCATAGTATTATAAAGAAAATGCTATATGGGTATAATGATATTAGATTTTTTAATAGCACTATTTGAGTGAATAAACTAATCAGAATATAAAACCTTGTGAAGCGTAGAGTGGGAGTCGGTCATCCAAGATTTTGCAAATTTTGTCACCTGAAAAAATATTTCACATCATTTGAAATTTGCCGTTAGCGTAAGTAGATATAAAAAATCGCCCCAACCCTAAAATAGGCGTTTTCCTCATAGACAGATATTACATTGTGTATCTAAGAAATCTTTCAGTACGATAGACATATTACTACAGAGTGGTCCATAAGTCACACAAAGTTGGCGAAGTATTATTTTATGCATTAAAATGATAGAGCACACATAGACGCTCTCGACATATAATATGGTAGGGTATGAGGGACTTATGGATAACCCTGTATAAATGCAGACAAGGGAAGCAACTCAATCCACTTAATTACAAAACTTTCTAATTTTTCAAGTATGAATATCTCAATCATGTCGTATAGTAAATACATAAAACTCACCAAAGTTTTCCAAAAATTTACATCCTTTGCCTGACGGTATCGAGAGCGGGTACTTCTTTAAGGAGTGAAGAGCCTGAAAATTGAGAATTTACAGGAAGAATGATTCGTCATACTCATTCAAATATATCTATACACAACCTTGTTCAAAGTAACTGAAACAGGCAATGAAACTATGTTTACGAATGATCTCTATTTAACCAAGTAGATTATTATAAAATATCACAAACAGGCACCCTAGATATGACCTCCTCTATTTCTGTGCAGCATATGAACGCAGTTTGACATCAGAGTCCACTAGTTAATTCAACAGTCACTGATAAGTTTCAGATCCCTGTCCCATAGATAAATCAGCTCTTGAATGAGCTCTTCCTTAGTCGTACAGTCCAGAGTACGAAGTCGACTTTTGCATATAGCCCACATATTTTCATTGGGATTTACATCCGAACAGCTCCCGGGCTAATCAAGTACTCGGAGATGCTTCTCTGTCATGAAATTCTTCATCATTTTCAATGTATGACAGGGGGGGAGGTGCTGCTGAGGAATCCCAGAACCATCAGGATATCTTTTTCCATCTCTGAAATAACTTATCTTTGACGAACTTCTGTATATTGTGGCGAATGTATCGTTCCTTCGATTGGGTGCAGGCTTCCAACACCGGAATAACTAAAGCATCCCCAAAACATCTTCTGAGGGTGCTTCTGCCATAGCAAATAATTGCATCTCCCAATGTTTGTTTCAATTAATTTGCACAAGGGTGTATATATACCCTAGCTTATGAAGGATACTTTATTTCGAAAAACAAGATGGACATACACAGAATAAATATTCGGCTTTAATGGGGAATTGTTTTAGATAATTCTCTGGTAATATACAGAATTCTGACTTGGCTGCATATTTGATATACATGATACAAAGGCTTTAATTTCTAAAATCAATCTTTGTTCAATACTGTAAAATATTAATTCTAAAAAAAGGAGTAACTTACTGACTTTTACCCAATTATCGCACATATTATTTGTGCATGTTCAACTTCAACTACATAAGTGTGTAATTGATTATTATATCTGTAAGCTTGCAAAATAATATTTCAAAAGCGGGGTATCTGTAAAACTAAATTGTTATTACAATATTCAATATCAAACATACTTTTAATTGTAACAATTATTATGGCCTTTGTAGCTTACTTACTTTAGCATATGTATACTGGCTTTTCCATCCTTTTTCTTCTGCTTCGTTCTTGAGGTCAGTGAGAATCTTCACAAAAATAGGGTTGGCACAATCTGCTACTTTTCTCTTTCTCTGTCCATATCGGACTTGTGGGTGTTTGAGGGACGACATGACATTATTCAATAACATACGGCTTAAAGTCTAAAAGGGAACGACCATAATTCCGTCCTCAGAACAATTTCGGTACAGTACAAAAATCAATGAATTAATTGTATAATTCTAAAACGATACCTACTGTATATAGTTTCGAAAACGCATTCACATTCGGATATATCGTATATTGATATGTGTATATATATGTGTGTGTATATAAATCCAAAATTACATATAGACACTGAAGTGGAGGTATTTTAAATTTTCGGCAGAGATAGTAAAACAATGCTTTATTATCTTTGTTCTCAGCAACGATGATCGTACTTCTAGGGACTCTAGATCGTTCCATTCAAATTTTCCCAGGCGAAATATGAAAGTGAAACTTAAAATAGGTAAATTTAATCAAGTCAGGTATATTAACAATATCACAGTACAATATAAACATATTTTGGCATTTTTTCTATATTTTTGGAACTATTTATTAATCGAACATACCATTGTTCTTTGTTATAAAGTACTAATGAACTATTTCACTATTTTATAGATTTATCTTTAGAATATGTTTTCTAGCCTAGGATATTTTTGGTTATCGTCGGACGATTTGTTTACAAATGGCGGACCATGATAACAAACTAAATTTTACTATGTTAATTAATTTAAATGCGTAAACCTCAATTGTTATTTGATTGATACATTAATCCTTGAGATTTTTCGCATATATCTATGCATTTAGGTGAGAATAGCCTGGGCTTAACCTGTTGTCGAAATCATGATTAGTCCTCTGCGAAGCTGCCATAGGTTTTAGAACTTATTCCGATATCGTTTAATTCGTTAGCCTCACTTATTTATTATGGTGGGTAGGTTATAGTTATACCAACTCTTGAGTCTATCACCAGTCTATCAATATTAATCACGAGCGCCGCTACGGTTGCAACATTCCAGCATGGGCTCATGAGCCTAAGGCTCACATCATGAGACTGGACCCCTCAATGTTTTATTGCGCTCACACTCATCTGATATTAAAGTTTCAGAATCAGAGTCCGAACAGGCAGTTCAAACTTTTCCATTCACATAACCGCAATGAATTTCAATACAGCCGTCCCATGCCAAACACCTTATTAAATCAGCAGGCATAATAGTGACTCTCAACACATAATAGTGACTCTCAACACATAATAGTGACTCTCAACACTGTTTAACACTGTGGGATCACAAAATTGCGTGATATCAGAATATAAACATCGGAATAAATAAATAAATGTCAGCGGATGAGAGCACTTTGCAAGAGCCTCTCAGAGCCCTTATTGGCAAAATGGATTTAAAGCCATCGGTTTTATGCTGGCTAGACCACAGATTGATCCTGGGCAATACCTGTATAATTCAAGACCCGTAACCCATCTCCTTGGTTGTTTGCCCCATCTCATCGAGTTGATATTGGTATTTATTTTAATGCACTCTCATTTTAGATGACCTTGTACATTCTGCAGGAGTTCTTCTCTTATTAAATCACACTAAGGACAATGGCAGACACCGAACAAGAAAGTGAACATTCACACAATCAGATGTTAGTAAATTTTTTATTTTATTGTGTATTTCACATTTAATTTTGAACGCGTTATATATCTATGTACAAAGGCCCATTATGAATATGCAATTTTGTATAAAAAATTCCCATTCACAAATAACTGTTGATATTTTTTAGTGATCTCTCCCTTTTACTAATAACCCAACAATGCCTCATATACTCCTAAATATAACTGTGAATAATAGGCCTATTGGTAGTACAATATATACAAAAAAAATCATGGTCTTCCAAAAATTTTGCCTTCCTTCCCCACCAAAGTCTTTCCATGTACTTCCCTCCTGGTTATCATACACTACTATGGCCATTATCAATGGAGTAACTTTCTTCCCTATTATCTATGAATCACTATGGTGATGCCCAATGAAGTAACTTTCTTCCCTATTATCTATGAATCACTATGGTGATGCCCAATGAAGTAACTTTCTTCCCTATTATATATGAATCACCATAGCGATCCCCAATGAAGTAACTTTCTTCCCTATTATTTATGAATCACTATGGTGATGCCCAATAAAGTAATAATATTTCAAACTCCGTACCTCTACCATTCAATTTATAGTCAATCCATGCTTGTTAGATATGTTTTCGTATATCACTGGCAGGATTGAAACTTTAAATCTGTGCGTTCTTAAACATGTTCAATACCAAAATACACAGAGGGAAATCCATCATTCTTCGTAGCTCGATTACTAGAGCACCCGATTGGTCATTTCATGGTCATGGGTTCAGGTGTATTTTTTATCTTCTAATTTTCAGGAACCACCATAGCCACACCCATTGACATTAAATATGTTAATTACTACATTTTCTCAAAATTAAACACCTGGGTTGCCGTTTTGGTCATATTGTATCATACGTGGAGTTAACAGCTTCTTGACTAACATATGTTATCATGAACACCTTTATTAGCATCACAGGTATGAGACAAACAATGGTTAGTTATACAACAGTTATAGTTCTTACATAACAATTCCATTAGTAATCGGCCCATTCCCAACTAACATCGTGTCATAACATAGTTAGTAAATAATGTGTTATCTATACTTTTATATCTTAACTAACTAAAATCATAGTCATAATGTCAGTCAATAAGGTCTTATCTTTACTTGTAATATTTCTCAAAATGGTATTTCGTACATTTTAATCCAGTATAGATTATATCTCTGTACACCGTGGGGGTTTCATGTATGTTTTAGCGTCGAGGGTACATCTAAGTGGTTAACTGCCCACTATGACCCAGCCTGCTCACTCTACACCTTCACTCAGTGTATGTCGTTGTCTGACATCCACGGTGACGGTGAGTACAAGTTAATCGTCGCCGACCTCGGCACCGGCGCGTACAACATGAAGCTCAGAGTCTACAAAGGTTATCTCCCTTTGACATATGGTAACTTTGATCTCCATCGGGCTTGTGCGTATGTATCTATGGGTAACATGTGGCTGGGATAACCTCGTCGGGTCTGTTAGTGATCCCATACCGGACCAATCTGTGGTTAATAAAACAATTGGATTAATCTCAATAATAAGGGTCGGAGAAACATTAGAGAAAAACCTACTGACTCTGGACAGACGGTTGGCCATCATTTAATCATGTCAGTTGGTTCCAAGTTCCTCAACTGCCTGCATACGTTGCACACTCCGCTAAGTCTGTGATAGATGATGCATATTGTCCGTCCTGTTAGAATATTTACCTATATTGCCACTTGTCACAAATTAATTATAGATAACCTAATAAACCAGAAGAAAGCAGATGTTGACTACAAAATATAAATAATTTAATGATAATAATTAAGTTTTATTTTAAGTGTCATATTTTCCCTTGGTCATTATGACAAGATGATGCCTACGACACTTGACAATACAAATAAATTGGGTATATCCAAAAAACGTAAATAGTAAGTATTGTGTTCAATGACAAAGTACCAGGTCAGTATCAATGTTGTATGTGTTCTATGACAAAGTACCAGGTCAGTATCAATGTTGTATGTGTTCAATGACAAAGTACCAGGTCAGTATCAATGTTGTATGTGTTCAATGTGTAAAAAAGGGCCCACCAGGGTGAAACTTCCATTTGACCTTTTCCCACGATGATCCTCAGACAGTCTTTTGATCGCTGATGGTTGGAGAGCTTTTCTAAAATGTGTAACGCAGCATTCCCTTCAATGTGTAATTCACTCGCGTGTCACCCGTCCGTGAACGCTGTCGTGTATTCACCAAGAACTGTGGACGGCAGCAAACTACCAATTTCTCAGATATGCCAGCTGATACGCAATGTCTAACATGTGACTGGGTTGTGGTCTGGGGGCCAGGACTGGTAATCAATAGGTCGTGGGTTCAAAACTTCCCACCGGTCGACTTTTCTGCGATGATCCTCAGCGAGTCATTTATCCCCGATTGCTGGAGTAAACACATCACCAAAATGGCTAGATGCTCGATATTATCATGGGCGGAGTGATTATGCTAGTGTCAATCGTATTGTATATGCGCTGAATAGCTGCCCAAAACATTTTCCTTCAAAACTGCATCTGAGAGCATTTATTGGCTGATACGTGCGGTCTATAAGTCTATAAATGTTGTACTTACCTTTCAACTTTTATTCCGTTTGTGTTTGTAGGCACCCAACTGATGAGTGAGCACACAATCATCGACCTACCCACGGGAATCGTGACGTTCTACATGGATCTCGCCGAGCCACGGACACCTGGTACAGTAGCGAGGCCAACGACCCAATCACACCCAGTTCAATATAATTCCTCGGTGCTTTAAGTGAAATTACATGTTTTGTAATTATTGTAACTATTAGGATAGTATATAACAAATTTTTTATGTAGTTACTGTATTTTAGTGTTGCTGAATGATTCTTTATTAAGCGCTTCTTGTTCACCGATCAAGTGTTGCATCATGAATGCAATTGTACAGGATCATATAGATAAAAGGTCTTTTTGATTAATTTATTATAAAAAAAATATGATTATGTTCCTCGGGTATGTGGTGAAATATATTTTCAGTTTGTTTTATTTAAAACATTTTTTGATCAAAGAAGATTCGAATAAAGCGCGACCTATAATTCAGTTTACCTTTCGACATTATTGACCAATCAAAATGCATTTCCAGGGTGGTGCTATTCATGTACTGTCACTTAATAGGAGAGCAAAATGTGGCAATCAAACGTAAGGATAAATCAGCTGTTCCAGTGTTGAAAATAGATAACGGTCTAAGTGAGTGGTATCAACTGTCTCTCCACAACAGAAATTCCCCACCATAATACAGGAGCTGAATGCCCGATAAGCTCTATAAACTCATTGCAGCAAACCCTCACAATGCTGCATTATTAAGTGGTTCATTTTCCACAGCCATCGCAGTGGCGTCCGGTCCCTACATCTTTGTCTACAAAAATCTGCGGCCATACTTCAAGTTTACCCTTCCCAGCCTCGACATCCACCCAACTGAGCAACAATTGTGGTCTCAAGCTAAAGAGGTTCGCGAACTATAGATGAGTCGATATATTGAAAATAGTGACGCATGGAGAAGTGACTAATCGACAATAGTGATTTGTTGATGTACGGGAGACGCGACTAATCGATAATAGTAATGTATGGTTGAAAGGACTAATCGATAAAAGTAATTTATTTGATGTATGGGAGACGTAACTAATCGATAATAGTGACAATGGTAGACGACTAATCGATGAGACATGACTAATCGATAATAGTAATTTGTTTATGTATGGGATACATGACTAATCGATTACGCATAGTAGAAAGGACTAATCGATAATAGTAATTTGTTTATGTATGGAATACATGACTAGTCGATTACTCATTGAGACATGACCAATCGATAATAGTGATGACGTATGGTAGAAAAGACTAATCGATAATAGTGATTTATTGATGTATGGGAGAGGCAACTAATCGATAATAGTAATTTATTGATGTATGGTCAGACGCAACTAATCGATAATAGTAATATATATATGTGTGTGTGGGAGACATGACTAATCGATAACTCATTGAGACATGGATAATAGTGATGAATTGTAGACGACTAATCGATAATAGTAATTTATTGATGTATGAGAGACGCAACTAATCGATAATAGCGATATATGTCGGAGACATGACTAATCGATAATAGTGATGATGTATGGGAGGAAAAGACTAATCGACAATAGTGATTTATTTATGTACGGGAGACATAACTAATCGATAATAGTGATGTATGGGGAGAGGACTAATCGATATTAGTGATTTATTGATGTATGAGAGAGATGCCTAATTGATAATAGTGATTTATTGATGTATGTCGTAGACATGATTGATAATAGTGATGTACAGGAAACGCGACTAATTGAGAATAGTAATGCATAAGGAACAGGACTAAACAACTATGGTGATGTATAGCAAAAACACTATCGAGAATTTTTTTCTTTTTAGACACGTGACTAATCAATAACAGGGATGTATACTTTATGTGCTTCATCCCAAATTTTACACGGGACTGGTGTGCTAATAGTGAGAAGCTAGGCAGGTTGTTTACAGCGGGGCATAGGTCTAATTTGGTCTACATTATGTATGGTAGTTTTTCAACCAAGGTAATCAAGGATTTTTTCCTGGCCTGGTATTTCTGGGCTTTTTCATCCCACTGTGGTTGATATAGAAAGCATAACATAAATAATGTGACCTACCTCAACAAAATGCATCATCAGTTATGTGACCTACCACAACAAAATGCATCGTCAGTTACGTGACCTACCACAACAAAATGCATCATCAGTTACGTGACCTACCACAACAAAATGCATCATCAGATACGTGACCTACCACATCAAAATGCATCATCAGTTATGTGACCTAACACAACAAAATGCATCATCAGTTACATGACCTACCACAACAAAATGGATCATCAGTTACGTGACCTACCACAACCAAGTTAATCATCTACAATGACAAAATCAAACAATTTGTGACTAACATTAGAGTGCATAACCTTAAATATTTTGGCATTGATTGAGATACATATTACTCTTAGATATTTAATTCACTACGCGAGATATTTCACATTAATCAATTGTATTAATGTATGGAATTGACAGAACGCCATCGATTTGCGAGTATTGAGGGATAGCCTGGAAACATTGCGGTAAATACGACGCTACCTTGTATTGGTGTCATGTTATTTCTATTGGTAAATGTCACGCCAGTTTGTCTTTCTGTTGTGTTATTTATATGGGTGGATATTGCGCTTGTTGTGTTAAGTATATTGGTAAATGTCGCGTTTGTTTTGTTGTTTTATCTATATAGGTAAAATCATGTTTGTTTTGTTATGTATATTGGTAAAAATCGCGTATGTTTTATTGTGTTATTTATATAGGTGAATATACTTTTGTTTTTGTTGTGTTATTTACCCTCGTAGCAACATTGATGAAATCAAACTCAAGAAGCCTGTGATACGAGTCTGCTGTTCTAGAGAGTATAAAGACTGTAGCATTCACTGAGCAAAAGCGCCCTGTCCC
>WURV02193114.1:0-12236 GCA_011762755.2 Epimenia babai | reverse complement strand
AAATATCTCTTGATTTGTGATTGAAGTTTCTATAATAAAGGTATTGTACTAACTCTTCCATCAGTATGTGTATCGATTCAGACCAAAATTAACAAATTTTCAAAATAAAGCTGATTGTTTTTCCACAAAATGTTGGAAAAATAAAACATACTAAAAATTCCAGAAAAGAAACGTTTTTTTCACAAAACATGGATTAGTAGCGTGTGTGACCTCTACTGTCAATTACTGCTTGACATCGTCCGCGCATGCTTTCGGATCGGTGACGCAGGTTCGGTTGTGGGATATTGGTCCATGAGTCTAATAGCGCATCCAAAAATTTTCTCCTCATAAACTGCTTTTTGCAGAGGTCTGCTATCTGGCAAATATTGCCCTTGGGATGGTCTCCTCTAGATTTGGTCATCATATGGTCGCGGCAGTAAGGGGAGGGAACTTGCGTCGATGTTTCTATTTTTACTTGAAAAATCCTTTTCTTGAGAATCCTTCATCGAGGAGCTCTGCCATTACGCAGATATTGTCCTTAGGTCTTTCATATTTGATCGGGAACAAAGGGGGCTAATTTCTATTGACTTTTTTATTTGAAAATCTCTATCTCCATCTCTGCTCAGTGCAAAGGTCTGCCATTTAGTAGATGTTGCCTGTGTAGGTCTCATTCAAATTCGTTTTGGTCATCTCTATTTAGGCAATAAGAGGTGATTTCTGCCAAGGTTCATCCACAAATCTGTATTTTCTAGTTTCGGTATCTTAATGGGTTTTCAGGTCTTTTTGGCCTCTTGTTTTTGATGTCAAGCAGTCTCCTTGCTGTCTTCTCGTTCTAATATCAAGATGGCCTCCTTGGCCTGTTGTTTTGTCTTTTTCTCTTTTTTTCGAGTGTCTTGAGGCCTCTTTGGCCTCTTGTATTTAAAATGTTTCAACAATGTGACATTAATCTATTCGTTTTAATGAAATTCATAATTCCATACATGTAACACCATAAAAATATAAATTAAGAAGATGGTTTTTGCTTTTGACTAAACAACTAATGTATTTTTGTAGACAAGAGGTCAAGCAGTTGTTCAGCATTTTGCGAGGGTCATCTATGCACTCAGGGTCAGTGGCTGGGTCAGACAGTGCCACCACCCTTCGCCGTGTGACAAGCATGCGACGCACATACATATCTGGGTCAGCTGGACTCAAGCGCAAGTCCCTATGTCTCCAAGTCAAGTTCCAAGTTGTAAGTCATTTCGAAGCTGATTTCCCTCATTTAACAACCGAAACTGTTACCTAACTACGCCACTATATGGTGTGTTGTGTCTGATAGACCACGTTATAGAATTATCTGATGTGGCTCTCATTTCTGAACATGACCTCATAGCATGATTCTGTCATTGGCTAGCTATTCCTTTACTTGGCCTAGATATATAGGTGCGAGTACTGTATTCGCCATATCATATAATACGAAAGATAAAGGTAATACCTTACCGATGAATGTAGGTTAGCAATAATACAAGCTTTTACATACAAGAATACGTCATATCTGTCCTTTGTAACAACCACAGTTGCTGGTCCAGTGATCCGTTCTTTACTAAATTGTCTTCTACAACAACTAAAATAGTGATATATATAGCTAGTAGGCCACAATATGCTGACTAAGTTATCCCGATGAAGAATCATTGCATACAAAAGCTTGCGTTAATCTTGACTCCGGTAATTTAATCAAGCGTTACCTTGACTTTTCGTATATAACCATGACGATCGTACACAATCGCACTCTGGATCAAACCACAGGATGGTTTGATGGACCTTTTGCACAAGACAAAATGTCACTTTATCCACTGTCTGCTTGCTCAACACAACTCGGGTCTGTGTGAGCTGAAGTTACCGGTACACTCAGACAGTTCCCCCGATGACCTCCTGATCAACGTACCACTTCTGCGCTCCCAAATGCGAGGGGGTGAAATTCTGGATGCTGTGCGCATCCACAGACAAGGTAACTCAATATTCCTTACCATTTTTTTCTTTGTGTTAACAAACTATGTCCATCATGTCTTGAGAAACTGCAGCCCATTTATTAGTTTTCATTAAATATGTAGCCTACTGTCCATTAAATAAATGTTTTATTATGTGTAGCCCTTGGTTCTATGACTATGTCAGCTTATCGTACACCATATAATCATTACCATCATATAACCATCATATCTCACATCCTTTATATTGGTCCGAAACACTGGTAGATCAGCACGACAGAGTCAAACAGTCACTCTAAACACACCTCATTCTCGATGGGTTAATTTTAGTGACCGGGCCTTTGCAGTTGCTTCACCCATTCTTTCAATTCTCGTTATCACACATAAGACAGTGTCAAAGTCATTCAAGTTTGTATGTTGTCTTCGAAGGAAGTGTCTTACCACCACTTCTCCCCTGTTACACGTATCTCCTACTCGATGTCATCCAGCAGCATGGCAAGAGAAGCCATTTCTATGCTGATGACACATAGGTATGGTCTCCAGCCAATCTGAATGATCTACTGAAAATTATGCAGCAGTAAGAAAGGGTGAAATGTGTCTTTTTGACATTGAGTGATGGATGAATGCTAACAAACTTGAAATATATCCTTCCAAACCATAACTTTTATGCATTGAATTGCCTCCCCTTATCAACCAAAACTACCATAGAGTATATCGATTGTATTCAGCAACATAAGTATCCATCTGCTAAAAATCTCGATGTAATATTCATTACACATTCCTTTTGTGAAGACGTCCGGAATATAATAGTCAGGCTATTCCTACCTTCATAATGCGAAATCCATTTCCACATAACCTGACCACCAACACGCACGAAAAAATTAGTCCATGCCTTCATTACCTCCCGCCTCAAGTCATGTAATTCTCTTTTTGCTAATCTCCCACAAACGTATTTATGTAGTAAAAAAACCTTTTATAGCTCAGCAGCTGTAGTTCTGCTCAAAATCCAAGCCACATCCTAATATGTTGCAGTCTCTACACTGGCTTCCTATCACCATTAGAATACAAGTTAATATCATATTCTTACGTTTAAATGTTAACATCATATGGCTCCTGATTTTCTGACTCCAAAAATATCAGTGCACTTATCTACTGGTTTTACTCGTCTATTACATTACTGGTGTTGCTAACCCATGCAAAAATGAGGGGGAGGGGGTCATTTGAAGTGATTGCCCCTACCTTCGTTAGCAGACTTCCTCTATTGAATCGTCGCAGCTATTTAAAACGCACATTAAAACATATTTGTTTAATCTATTCTTTGGTAATAAAACATATTTTAGCTTGATTAATTTTATGCTTACATCGTATATAATACCTATGATTTGTATGATAATTTTGATAATGTAGTCATTCTCAATTTCAAAATTTTAAACTCCCTGTTTTACACCCAATTTTTAGTTATTTTGTTATTCTCATACATTTTTTGTCTGGATATGCGAATAGTTTTTGGAACGTAGGAATTGAATTTTGCAATTCATAAAAAATTTTTTTTACATTTTTTGTCCTGTCTATATATATTTTTGTTATATCTATCATTGCAAGTGTTACTGACATGTCAATATTGTTATCGTGGCATTAATAATCAATAAATAGGATACATGATTATTATTTATTATTTTATTTAATTCTGTCACCGCTGTAGCTGGGTATGTTGCTACAGGTTTCCCTGAGTCTATGCCATTCAAGGAGTTTGTTATGAGGTTTCACGTGCTGCATCCATCTTCCACCAAGCTGCACGAAGACGCAGAAGACAAACAGGTTACACTCTCAGCTTTGTGTTTTTGTAGTCGCATTGTAGTTGTTTTTATGGCTGCTACAGTAGTGAGCGAGCATTTAGGTCACTTAGCTGCAGTGTAGGATCCTCAAGCATTCCATACATGTACTGTAGTACTGTAGCTTGTTTCAATTACATTTCATCCTCATGTTGTTGGATAACTTTTCTATTGATGATTATGTGAAGCATCGCCTTCCTAGCATAACCTAAAATGTGTGTATTTTCTGAAAAACACATATTACTATGAAAGTATATTGCATGCAGTGTTTGACTATTATCTTTCATCAATGTGACTTTGCTGACTTACGACTTTCAACTTGCCCGGTGTAAAAATCTAGTAATTTATGTGCTTTCTCGTTTGTTCGTCTGATTCACTCATTTTTTCCAGACTCAGTCTTTAGGTTTGTTAGAATATGTCCAGTTGTGTAACAGGTGCTGTCAGCTCTTCTTGATGGCCTTGACATTGACCCACTCAACTACCGCATTGGCCAGAGTCTCGTAAGTGTCATAAAATCTTTACTCAGTAAAACATTCCTTGCTAGCTTTTTAACTGCCTTATACTACTTGTCAAAATAACATATCCACATTTTCATTTAGTAATTGTCACGGCTACTTATAATACAGCTGTAGTAAATGCTAAGCTAATGCTTTTGTTACCATTTCAATTTACTTTATCACTTAGATTGCTTTATGTATTGTCAACATTTGTATTACCAATTTTAATTTCATATTAAGATGGCTATATTTCTTAATAAATGACTTCAAAGATACTGAGTTGATAGTTAAGTTGTTGCTTTTGGCCCAATCATTGACAGATATCTTCTCCATTTGTTTCTCCACATTGGTACTACTGAGCATCCATTTCAGCCTCACAGACTTGGTCCTAGGATAAATAAACAATTTTCCCAATGAAAAACTTATGCATTTTAATACTGCATTTCAATGTCAGTTCAGTTTTTGGTGAAAAAGTTTAACAGTGAATCGTAGAAGTGCGTACACAAATTACAATTTTTGTTTTACAGTTGATGTCCATCATCGGAGAGCTGATGATAAATAAATGTGCTTAATTATATTAGATGAATAGTGGCTTAAAGGACACAACACCGTGAATAATTCCAAAAGTCCTTAACATCTCCTAATGGAGAACTTCTGTAGTTTATCAGATCCCTAACCCCATGTAGTTTAAGAATATGTAAGTTTATGGGGGTCTATCTCCTAAACCCCAGGAAGAGTTCGATAATAAAGAAAACAACAGACAGCATTACAACTTCAATATTTTTGGTGTGAATTATCATGATTATTAAGATGTTGCTCGAATGAGGATACACTGAAGTCTATGTCTTCATCTCAATTTACTGCCATTGTGTAGATTATTATATGTGATGGTAATTAGGATAGCCAATGTGGTTCTATAAACAGCTGGAGAGAAATGCACAGGAAAAAACCTATGCCCCTGATGGGTTTTTTCCTGTGCATTTCTCTCCAACTATTTATAGAACCACATTGGCTGTCATAATTACCATCACATATATATGGGAACACCGCAAAAATTAGCCAATCAATTTATAGTCCATCATCATGCTTGTTAAAGATATCTGTGTATATCGCTGGCTATGATATACGGACTTTAAACATCAGTGGTTCTACAAAACGGTGTTAAATACCTAGAATGCACTGGAATAATCTCGTCCCTGTAGCTCAGTTGGTAGAGCACCAGACTGGTTATCTGGGGGTCATGGGTTCGAGTCCTATCAGGGGTATAAGTTTTTTCCTGTGCATTTCTCTCCAACTAGATTATTATAGTACTTGTATGGAAGGTGAAATACCTGTAATGTCTTTCTGTTGTAACCTTTGACACAGTAGTAATTAGTATGATGAACTTGCCCAAAGTGAGTAACAGATTTATTTTTGCAACACCGGTATATAAAAGTGATGAAAATAAAGGGGACATGAGTTCCCTCCCAATGAGTTAAAAACCGTCATTTGGTAAGCTGCATAAATGGCTTTAGGCATCGTATATATTATGTAATATTTACCTATTTTAACCACATGTTATGCAGGTGTTCTTCCGCTCCGGTGTATTGTCTCAGTTGGAAATAACGAGGGAGGAGAAAATTACCGTGACAATTGTTGCCTTCCAAGCAGTATGTCGCGGGTTTTTGGGTCGTAAAGAGGTCAATAAGATGAGGGTGAGGAGACTTTGATTGTTGTAGATAGGTTGTTTCACTTTAAACATGTTACCTTGAAGAATATGACTGATTTTATGGAACCCGATAGATGTTTTTACTTTGAAACAAGTGGTTATTTAAATGTCAAATGTTTAATGTAACATCTTGCCATTGGTTCAGTTGTGTGATTCTGGTACAGGTTCAACAGTTAGCAGAACTTGTTTTGTGTGATTCTGTTACATATTCAATAGTTAGCATGATTGTTGTTTCGTGTGACTCTGGTACAGGTTCAATAGTTGGCATGACTATTGTTTTGTGTGATTCTGGTACAGGTTCAACAGTTAGCAGAACTTGTTTTGTGTGATTCTATTACATATTCAATAGTTAGCATGATTGTTGTTTTGTGTGAGTCTGGTACAGGTTCAATAGTTGGCATGACTATTGTTTTGTGTGATTCTGGTACAGGTTCAACAGTTAGCTGTGCGTTGTATCCAAAAGAATATTCGCAAGTACATGGTCATCCACGACTGGTCTTGGTGGCGTCTCTACATCAAGGTCAAGCCTCTAATCAATGTTCACCGTACCGAAGACATGCTGAAAAATGCAGAGGTAGGCATTTGTGTATTCACATAATCGTTATAGGTCATGGTCGCGTCTAAGTCGCGTACCATTGATCTGTGTCAATGAGGTATTCCTGCAGCTGGGTATCGTTGAATGGAGTTTAGTACATCCAGCACCACCAGTTTTACCTGGTGATTGTATCTTGAATCGTCCACGACAGGTAATGGGCTTATATCTATGCGATTCTACATGTGAACGTTATCAGGATGCTCCTCTACACACCATGGGTTTGTGCCCGCACATTCCGATGAATACTACGGTCTATTTTTAATGAATTGATCATTAAAAAGATGGACATCGGATGTAGTCTTGTGAGAAGTCTTGCATGTTTTATGCAATACGCAATTTGATTGGCTAAGGCAAGTCTATTACCTAAGTAGTATGTAATGCCAACAGCATTTATCGTTGATAATGACCCAGCTATGTAAAGGGAGCATACACAAGAATTTTTCATAGGCCAGTATACAAATGAATCAAGAAATATATTTGGTGACTCATGCTCTGCGTATATCTATGCAGAGATCACCCCATTTCATCATCCGCAGGACTGATGATTTTCCCAAAAATAATATTGGTATGTATATCTCTCATACATGGGTGCAAGAATTAATTCACACAACATTTCACAATGGTGAAGACCCATAATTTGGCAACCACCTGGTGGACTTTCTCTGAAGAATATGCAAAGGTTTTTCAATACACAGATTTCATAAAGGTGTAGGAGAGGTGTGAGTGCTTATGAATTACCTTGTCCGAAGGAAAATATCATTGACATACTTTGACGACATTAGGGTCAGTCATTGCTAATTGAGATTGATTTCCACAATGCATTGAATGATTGGAATGTGTGGATCATTAGCAATTAAAGTGACAGCAGTTTGTTTGGTACAAAAATGTCCCCACACATGCTTATTACTGAATTCAATAATGTGCAGCATGTCCAGTGACAGTTTGTACTAACTCATTGGCTAGGACAGTTCTGAAGAAAGTGCCAGCAATGCCTCAAGTTTTTGTCACATATTTTTGTTATTTATTATTTAAGACGGCTATTAGGGACAAGACTGCAATGGCCAAATTATTCAGGTTTCCAGGATATTTATAATTTCCCTCAAGTGTATCTTTCATTCTCTCATTTATAGTACTTCTTCATCTCAGCCATCGAAAATATTTCATTATATCAATTTTATTTCAACATATACTACCCTTCAAATTGCTTGTACAGAGCATCCCAAAAAAGCAATTTTTTTCGACGACCTGCTACAAACTCAACATATAGTTCCCTTCCAATTGCTTGAACAGACCATCACAAATAAATGCAATTTTTTTCAACAACCTGCTACATGCTGAAAATGTAACGAATATATATGATATGGGTATCATTAGAAAGGCCCAAAAAAATTAAAATCATTCAACATTTGTCAGAGATATGGATATTTTCCCGAGACAGGTCAAAATGCCATCAAGACCAAGTTTTATGTCTCTTGGAGATGAATTAAAACAAACTATGTAGGCTCTTTTGTGCCACTGACATGTTTGTGTGTTAAGAGGGTGTGATGGCTTAAGACCCCACTCCTACCTGTCACCTGTGAACGATGCCAGGAGTCAGCCTCAAGCTGTTGACCAAGGCAGTTATTCGTTTTCTCAGTGTTTGCAAGTCAGCCAGGGGAGTCATGTAGACCATGGATTTCAGGAATCCCCAGAGGCAAAAGTCACAAGGAGTAAGGTCTGGGGAGGGAGGTGGCCACTCCACATCATGGTTCAGAACGATCATGCAATCACCAAAGACTTGGTGTAGACGATCTCACACAGCTCTGAGATATGGGCGGGTGCCCCATCCTGCGCCCACCACAGATGCATAAACACTCTCCTTTGAACTTGTCATTGTTAAGGAGGTCCAGGTACTGCTGCCCATTCAAGTTGCCCTGAAAAAAGACAGGGCCAATAATGAGACCATTGCCACATAGACCTATCCACACCCTCACATTCTTCTGCTTAAAGTTGCGATGAAAATTGAATAGGTGTGAATGGCCTGTGGATACTCACGCACGTTATATGAGTTGACCCTGCCATCGATTCAGTTCCTCACCAATGACCAGATGCTGGAGGAAGTGATCATTGGCCTGCAGTCTCTCAACCATCCACTGAGAGAAGCAGTCTCCGCGGAAGGTCTGCCAGGAGAAGGTAATGGCGAATGTTCATGTGGTATGGGTGGAAGCGCAGGTCCAGGCTGTAATCCGGTTGAACGTGGTGTTTGGCAGGCCCAACCTATTATCCATCCACAGAATTCCCTCTGCTCAGTGGTCAAGTGAACACCAACCATGGCTAATTAATGACTTCAAAGGGATTCAGGTAGTAGTTGAAACTGAATTTTGCGAAAGCGGGGAGTGGCAAAATAATCCCGCACCAAACCCCAGTTTCCCTGTACCCAATGTGGGTTATTCATATGGGCTTCGCATGTAACTCTAGGAGTAATTGGGTCCAGGTATGGCATGTAAAACTTGGTCCTGATGGCATTTTGACTTTTCTCTGGAAAATATCCATATCTCTGACAAATGTTGATTAATTTTAATTTTCATAGCTTGTTTTAAAAAGAAATAGCAGGCCTTTCTAATGATACCCATATCATGTATATTCGTTACATTTTGAGTTTGTAGCAGGTCGTCGAAAAAATTGCATTTTTTGGTGACGCTCGGTATAACACCTATGTAGATCTTATGAATTATCAGTGTTTCGGAAAAGTATTTGTACAAGATAAAGGAAAATTTACTACTTTATCTGTTAACGAGCGGTTTTTCTTCTTGAAATCTCAAACTTTTCTCATACCATTATTACCTGAGATCTTATGTCTTCATCAACATAATGTCATGTAGTGTAATATTTGCCTGTTGAAATCAGAATTGGAATATGCACTGAGTCAAAGTCACGCTATTATACAGCTACTGATTATATGTCTTTGTTACAAAAAGTAAAGGTAAAACCTTAGTGCAACTAACTTATATTATAATACATGCTTTCATATATAAATGTACTTCATCTGGCGGAATGAAATGAAATTTTATTGATTTATAGTGCCATTTTAACATGGCTATCAGACACTTTACACATTTACGGTTACCATCATAAACTAGAAACACAAAGAATATGGTTCAAAATCGAACTAAGTATACCATGAATGAATCGAAAATAAAAAAGGCATATACAGTTAGATCACAGATTAAGAAAATATAACTAAAAATATTACAGTACAGATCGGATATTTGCACAGTGTCAGACATATAATAACGCTGTAAAACTATGTTAAATATCACATGAAAAATACAACATATAAGAAGATTAGGTAATATTGCACTATAAAATTACCCGCTGTAAACTTGGCAAATCGCAGTAGAAAAAAGAATGTTTCAAGTTTGGATTTAAAGGTATTTGGCTCTGTACATTGTCTAATGTGTGATGGAAGAGAATTAAAAAGAATGGGTGAAGCGGCTGCCAAGGCCCAGTCACTAAAATTAACCTGTCGATAATGAGGAGTGTTGAGAGTGACTGTTTGACTCTGTCGTGTGGATCTACTGGTGTTTTGGACTGATATTAAGGACGTGAGATATGATGGTGCAGCATTGTTCAAACATTGGAATGTCAAGAGAAAAAAAAATACGCCGTGTAAACAGTTTCGTCATATTAGCATGGTATCATGTATACTTGTATATGAAGGCTTGTGTTAATCATTACATCAGTTAGTCTATAACCTGTACTTTTCATATTACACTTACGATATGGCTAACACGCAACCTACATCAAGCTACATATATGTCTATATGTAATGTGTGGATTAAATATCTAATCATTGTTAATTGATAAGATTAATAATCTCGGGTAATGAGGCCAATGACGCAGTAAAGTTGAGTGCATCCAGGCTTTGTTTTTAATGGCTTTGTTTTTAATGCATGTACTTAAACAACAGACGTGTATGGCATTTATTATGTATTGTATTCTTATTATAAATTGCTCCTGAGGCTACTAAATACAGATATCAATTTATATAGCATATATATGCTGTGCTTGTATATAATAACATAGTGTGATTGGAACACTTATATTTTATTAGCCTAACATTCATTTAGTTACAACCTACAGGCTAGTTATATCATGGTTTCGTCATTGTAACTTGTATCATATCTTTTGTCAAGCTCATAAATGCATTTACCTAGCAAATTTTGCCCGGCTGCTTCATGGATATCATGACCTTTTTCTTTATAATTCAGATAAAGTAACCATTTTAGAGCATATTGACAGCAATACATTATTATTGAGTATAATTAGTTTGCAGATTATTATAATTAACAGTTCATTTAGTTTTGTTTGTCACAATTCACCCATGTTCTGTTCGGCTGTAAAAATATTCAGCTATTTTTAACTCTCTCCTGAGGATTTTTCTCAGGATACATAACTTTAATTTCCATAAATCAGACATAATTATGATTATCGACAGACCAATTGGATATGCTAGATATCAACTGGTTATGGAATGTATACACAAGATTGTATACATAAATAGACTGTTATTTTAATAACACTATTCCATTTCGATGTATTATCTCGTAAACTGTAGAAAATCTCGGTCACTTGAGTCTCATTCTCACCATAGTGCCTTCATTCACCCATTTACCCCCACTGTGATGCAATAATTATCCATTATACCAGCCACCCACTTGACCTCACCTTAGTCGGCCCCTATCTCTCCATGACCTATCTGCCAGTTACTCCCAAACACTCGCATTTTCATCGTTTTATGTAGCTTTAACCAAATATAAACCATATATACGTCTGATTTTTCTCAACCGTTTATCTCCCTATTATCTCGGAACGTAATTTATAATAACATTGTGTAAAATTACTAAAATCAGGTTTAAAAAATTTTTTTATTATTTCATGAGGTGTAACATAGGTATAGATATCATTATCATAAACATTTTTGACATTTTTTATCTAGTTATTTCAAAGATAATTAATTCCTTGATAGATGTTAAATGCATTAGATTTAATCACAATAATGATACTGATGAAGAAGTGATGAAGATTAGCATGTTAGTCATACCTCATTGACTAATAACTAAGATTTACCAAATATTTCTTATTCATGTATTTTATGTATTTTAGCGTTACAGACAGCCCTCAATCCTTTTGAGTCATACCTCATTGACTAAAAATTGTTAGGCACTACAGACAGCCCTCAATCCTTTTGAGTCATACCTCATTGACTAAAAATTGTTAAGCACTACAGATAGCCCTCCATCCTTTTGAGTCATACCTCATTGACTAACAATTGTTAGGCACTACAGACCGCCCTCCATCCTTTTGAGTCACACCTCATTGACTAACAATTGTTAGGCCCTACAGACAGCCCTCCTTCCTTTTGAGTCATACCTCATTGACTAACAATTGTGAGGCACTACAGACAGCCCTCCTTCCTTTTGAGTCATACCTCATTGACTAACAATTGTTAGGCCCTACAGACAGCCCTCCTTCCTTTTGAGTCATACCTCATTGACTAACAATTGTGAGGCACTACAGACAGCCCTCCTTCCTTTTGAGTCATACCTCATTGACTAACAATTGTTAGGCCCTACAGACAGCCCTCCTTCCTTTTGAGTCATACCTCATTGACTAACAATT
>WURV02193103.1:0-12237 GCA_011762755.2 Epimenia babai | reverse complement strand
AATTATGTTGCTTGCCGTGCAAAGCTCTCGTTTAGTGAAAATTTTTAGATGGTGGGGTTGGACGCTTACGATCATAATATTCCCGAAGCGGATCGAGAGAGCCACAAAAGGGATATACGTGGTGGAACTATCGAGATGGATCATAATATTCCCGAAGAGCACCGTAAGAGTTACGAAGAGGAAGTATACGCAGAGTAACCGACGCACTGAGGTCATCGTTTGAGTAACAGAAACGAGATCTCAGCTCGCACAAGTCAAAATCTTTGGCACCAAAGAAGCCATACATGTTGCACAAACTGCCATGAAACAAATGTTCAGATTGAGCCGAAACTAGTACATTCGAAACTAGTACATTCAAGTATATTCCATCGTACTGCACCGATCACTTTGTCTTCTTACTCTGCCGCATCGCCACTAAATGATTAAACAACCTACTAGAAGTAATACCAAGTCTCTGTGAAAGTAAAGGATATGCATCCTGAATGGTGATGCAATGCTGCAATAAAATATCTTTTTTTCTTTTAGCATTCTTTACACGACTTACGCGTTTAAAATCAAATGCCTTTAACATATCAAACATTGCGGCAGCTCTCGTAACCGACTTATGGAGGACTGCGCTTGGGTTTAATTGTAGTTTTCGTTCCGCCTGCCTAATTCCACTTAGTATGTATCCCTCGGACTGCCCCCTACCACCTTTGGGAATATTGGTGAAAGGTATTTTCTGTCGAAGAGACAGCAATCGATTCGCTGCGACGTTGAGTGCCCCGATATCTCCTCCAGCGGCAAGCTTTATCTCTAAATCGTCCCGGTCTGGATAGAATTTCTTCAACAACGACGGCCAACCCGGAAGTGATCTATATACTTGATAAGTCGCATCCAACGCAGACCATGCTTGCGCTACCGTCAATTCTGCGATCGCATTTTTTACTTGATCCTGGAGTACGGCAAAAGGCGTAGTATGGTCTCCTTGCGAACCTCCGGGAAGCCCCGTTCCAGGTCGTCTTGAAGACTGACTTACTTTAACAACAGTTGTTCCCGAAGCATCTGTTCCGAGTCTTAACTTAAGCATTCTTTGGACAACTTGCTTTTGGCCAGCTCCAACTACAATTCTATTTTTCTCGAAGCGCTGCTGCTTTCTGCGCACAATAGCTTCTGGCCTGTTATCTAAAAGCTGAAAAGTTGATCCGCCTTTATAACTGCCGTGCCGTAGGGAAATCTCACTCGCTACAGAATGTTGCCGACCCAATTCAACATGCTTCATCGACACGACATTAACATTTCTCCGCAAATGTATAGGCAATCCCTGAGCTCTACCGTACTTCTGTCTTTGCGCTACCAGCCGTGGGCTATTATCGGTCACTGCTCGTAAATTATGTATCCCAGCACTACGGGGACTGCTATTCATCATTGCAGATAACTGAGCTAAAACTTGCGTCTGAGGGCTATTGCCAGCTATTTCTTGCAATTGCCGTAGATCAGCAGTTTCAGCGCGATTATCAACAAACTTATACTTTGCGCCTACATTAACCCACTGATGAGTAGCAACTTGACGCTGGTTATCGGGTGATTTGTCTGCAGGTGCTTTCATGAGTTTTCAGATCGCACTCTGTGCGATTAGTGATAAATTTAGTGTACAAAAATCACTGTTAACGAAACAACCGCTTAACCAACAGAAGATTTCGGTTCGCCGACAGTGGGCACACGACCAGAAATCTCACCTGCATCGAACGTAACCATTCTGACTTTATAAAGAATCGACGGCAGGTATTTTCCGCCCAAAGAGCCCCATAAGTTACTCAAATCCTGAATGGAAAGATTCTCGATATCCAATATCAGCTTTTCTATTCGCCGATCAAGCTCCGGTGTCGTCTGATGATTGAATAATGCATGCCGTTGAAAAAAACTAATGGTACTTGACAAGAACTTTAATGCCTCCGGATAGTTGTTTCCAGTGAAGTTTGCGGTCATCATGACATACAAATTAAAATAAAGTGGTTGGCTGCTCTTTATAGAAAGCTTGCCAATTTCCTGAAAAGCACCTTGTCTGGAAGGGGTCGTGTCATTCTGTACATTTGTCAAAAATATGACCACTTTATTATTCACATTGGGTGCGACACTCCCATCCATCTCAACCAAATTTGAAATGACTACGACATCTTCAGTCAAATCGTATGTTCGCCGCAGATATTGATTTAGTTGCGTCGCCAGATGTTGAACCGCTAGATTAATCATATATATTTATAAAAACTGAAAAAATATCTTGAGCACATCTCAAAATTTCCGCGTTCGCCCAAATAAAGGACTAATCGCTGGAAAAACCTGGAAGCGCCGACAGTCACACAACCGTTCACTTTTCCAAATAAGCCTTAGCCCGCAGTAACGGTTCTCTTGCTGAATCATCCACTGCCACCTCGACAAGCTTGTTGTAATACAACTTGGCTTTGGCATGATCACCTGCCAACTCGGCACTGCGTGCTACACCGTATAGACTATTAAATCGATTTGGGCTACGTGTCAGTTTCGATAAATACGCTGCTTGCGCCTGCTGATATTTCCCAAGCGCCAGGTACATATCAGCCAGCAATTCCCCTGCCGGCAAAATCGCACCCGGTGTCACAGGATTTTTTTCTGACTCGGCTTCCATTTCAGCCGCTTTTTGCATTATTTCCATAGCATGCTTTGGGTTATCCTGTTGATATATTAACCATGCTTTTGCTGACAACCACTGAATCTCTATTTGCTTAGCCCAACTCCCGGAAGTTTTTTCTACCTTTTTTTGTAGCACCATCAATTGATCTAGTGCCTTATGGGCCACAGACTCATCGCCAATTTTTGCAGCGCCCAACGCCCGCGCAAAATGCGTAATTGCCTGGGTGGCCGGAAATTGTTCCCACGGAAAATCATTTGGCATTCCCAATTCAAGCTCGGAAGCTGCTAGCCATTGCTTTCGCTCCAATACTAGACGTGCAGGAACTGCTGCAAAAGTATACGCACTTGCAATATGTGTCTGAGCAGGCATGTCAAGTGACACGATGGCTTGCAAAACCTGCGCTGCATTCTCATCATCAGCGCGCTGCAAATAGGCGTAGGCCAGGTAATCCAATGCATGCAAATAATGTAAAGAAATTGTATTATTTACCGGATTCGCTAACGCGGCAGCCGCCGCACGTTGATTCATCACAATGGACTCCCGCCACAAACCAAGCCGGGTAAAAATATGTGAAGGCATATGTAAGGCGTGCGGCACATTGGAAGTAATCTCGCCATAATGACGCGCTACTGACAAAGCTTTCTCCGCCAGTGCGGGGGAATCATAGGCATGTATGATGTAATGGTGCGCACCAGGATGATCAGGCACTCGAGCAAGGACTTGCTTAGCAATTTTCGCAGCATGCTCTTGTTTCTCATAGCCCACGTAACCTTGCGCTTCCCCACTTTCCGATGCCAAATGTGTTAGCGCATAGAAACCAGCAGCTTCAGTATCTTCAGGGAATTGTTTATAAACTTCACGCCACGCCCTTGCGAAGCTCGCAATATTTGCTTTTTCATCAAGCTTTCTACCTGCATTGTAGTACGCGGCCACAGCACGAATATATGCAAGTTCCCACGCAGTTTTTTCCCCTCGGTCTCTTGCAAGCGCTACCAATGCCAGCCCTTGTTTAAATTCTGACTCGCTGGGTAAATCAGACCATAGTGGATGAATGTAACTCATCGCATGTCCCCAATACCCCATTGCACAATCCGCATCCGCTTGCGTAGCTGCGACAAATGCTTCTCGCGCACCGGCATAGGTCATATGATGCAGCAGTGCAAGCCCCTTGTTTGCATGTTGACGCGCAACTTCATTGCATGACACTGGAAAATGAACTGTGCCTAATTCCTCACCATAGGTATCATCTTGAGTCTTGGCTGCATGTTTTAACTGGGCAACAGAATATTCATTTTGCGCCAACACGAAACCAGTAAAAAAGACACCTGTAATGAACAACAATACGTATAAATATGATTTATGCATTTTTAATGGCTGCCATTGAACCAAACCTGACCCTTCTCACAGAATCACGGGAAGCGCTTCTAAAATACAGCAATATGATGTTTCAATGCAAAATTCCAGGGTCGACTAAAAACGTGAACTTTTGTAGTCGCCTGCCCTTGAGGGTCTACCAATAAGCCATCCACATGTGTCCACCCGAGTATTCCCTCTCTTAGGTTGTACGCATCAAAACCTTTCTGTCGCAGTTCAGCAGCATAATATCCACTACGATACCCAATGGTACAGTACACGATGACCTTCTTGTTTTGATAGGAAGCAGAATTATGCTCAAAATATTCGTTATCAATGGCCCCGGCAATAGTGGAAACATTTCGTTCCTGCGGTGTACGAACATCAACCACAATAACGTCGGCACGCTCATCATGTGTTAATTCATGCAATGAACGATTTGAAAACTCAGGAAGATCAGGAAATTCCGATTTGACGAATGCATAAGTTGTTTTCAGAAACAACTGCGGTGAAACAAAGCAAGCCACAGTAAAACTGACCAGGCTCAACAGACATATTCCAAAAAATATTTTCAGTATGCGCATTACATGATCATAGCAAATACACGCCCTGAAAACCACTTTTGACACGCAAACAGGCAGAACCTGCAAGATCTCATTACTACCTATGGAATTGCGTCATGACAACAGAAGGCTGATAATACCGAGATCTGTAATGGAAAGACGTTACTCAATGAATCACATACTTTTCCAGTTCGCATGAAAATATGGAACCCTGGAGTATGCTGAAGCCATTACATTTTGACATACACCATCAAAAACATCGCTTGATAGCAAATTAATTTGGGATGAAAAAAATTAGCTCAAACCTAGACAGAAACCTTAAAAAAACAGATTACTGACAAATTCGGTTTGAGCAAAATGTTACTTCTTTTTTTTTATTGTTGTTTCGTACCCATACGCTCAGTGTAATCACTAAAAAACGTTAGGGTCAATTTCTGAGACTAAACTTACTTGCGACGTGAAACACCTAAGCCAATCAGACCCAATGCTAACAATACTAAAGTTCCCGGTGCAGGAACTGCTTCCGCTGAAAGTACGTTGATATAGAATTGATTGGCTTGATCTGGTGTACGAAATGCGAAATCTGTACCTTGTTGAACACTAGTGAGGTTAAGTGCGGAAAAACTACCACCATTAACACTGATTTCTATATTAGGGTTAATGATATTGTGATTCGCATCGCGAAAGACCACTTGATTAAAGTCAATTTTGCCACTTTATCAAAATGAATATCAAGAATCTCATTGACTGTTACATTGTCATCGCTACCTGGGGAACATTGATTACTTGCAGTGAGCACTTTACAAACGCCTAGGCCAGCATTGCCAGCATCTAGATAGGCAAATGCGCCGCTGGCTGCAGTACTTCCAGTTGCGGTTAATGTTAAGCCATCAACAGTCCAATCAAAAGTTTGGAAACCGGCTTCGCCAGGGTTGCCAGCAAATGCATTACCATTCCCAAGTGTCCCTGTAATAGTTCCATTAGCAGTGTCGATAAGATTTACGAAATTGTAAACTGATGCGTTGACTTGGGTTGATGCAATGCCCAATAAGCCGGCAAGTGCAACAGACTGTATTATTTTAGTTTTCATATAATTATTTCATTTCTTATAATTTTTAATTATTTATGGAAATTATAAAAGCAAATAATATGCCAGGTTAGTATTACATTGATTTCAATATATAAAATATTTTTTGTGCCGCCAAGCATCTGTTTGTTGTAAGAAAAATCGACGCAATTGCAAAAAAACGTCAATCAGAACGCTACAGACAAATGGTATAACGATACAAACATGGACCTAGCCCCGCACAAACAACTCAAATAACAAAGCTATGCGAAACGGCCGTGAGAAACATTATTATCTCTATGTAAATCAATGGAATACAAACCAGCAGAGCAAAAAAGAATCGAAGCCATTAAATATTTTCATCGGATAATGGATCATCCTTTAAAGCCCCAGGAGCCGACTTGCTTTTTTTAAATTTGAATAGACAGCTTCTTACACTTGGATGAGGTGTTAATTCTCAGGTAAACTTTATCACTGTCAATTCCTCTTTTTTATGCCGTATAGATACCTGAGTTTTATAAGATTATTGGATAAATTTCGTTTCCTTTTGCGCAGCATTGAGACCAGATCGACCCAATCACAAGGAGATTACAATGAATGATGATTTTCCATCAAACACCTCCACACAGGGACTTTTGGAAATTAACACTTCGATTAATGGTAATGTTGATTCGGCAAATGATGAGGACTGGTTTTCCGTTACACTGACTGCTGGCAGGCTTTATACTGTTAATCTCGACACGGCTGCTAACAGTGGACTGATTGACCCTTACTTAAGCCTATATGCCCCTAATGGCGCATTTATTTTCAGTAATGACGACAGCAATAACAGTTTGGCCTCCGAAATTAACTTTATACCTAGTCAAACTAATACTTATTATCTCGGAGCAGCCGGTTACAGTACGGCCACAGGCGCCTATCAACTCAGTATTACAGAACGAAGCAGAGATGACTATAGCAACACAACCCACACTAACGGTCAACTAACAGCTAATTCCAGTATTACAGGCTCAATAAGAGCAAGTGGGCGACAATGACTGGTTTGCCATTGATCTAAACGCCGGTCAAAATTACACCTTTAACCTTGATACCCTGGCAACCAATGGTTTGATTGATCCTATACTGAATTTATATGACAGCAATGGAACGTTGCTAGCCAGAAATGATGATAGCAATGGCAGTCTGGCATCGGAAATAAATTTTACCGCCAACAGTAACGGAACTTTCTATCTTGGTGCCAGTGGTTATGGTTTCAGCACGGGGAATTATCAATTAAGCGCTCAGACAAATACCACAAATATAACAACTGCCTCCGCATTTGATATAGAAATTGATTTTACCGGCAACGAAATATATGCCTCGGCATTCATGAGGGCTGCTGAACGCTGGGAATCAATCATAACGAGCGACCTGGCAGATGTCCAAACCTTTAATGGCCGCATTGATGATCTTCGTATTACAGCATCAGTGACGGAAATTGACGGTCCCGGTCATGTACTGGGCCAGGCCGCCCCAACAGCGATCAGAAGCAACGGGCTGCCATTTGCTGGTATTATGCAATTCGACAGTGCTGATATTGACGACATGATTGCCAACGGCACCTATGACGGAGTGATACTACATGAAATGGGTCATGTTTTAGGTATAAGCAACTGGTTTTTTGATCGTCTCGATTTACTGAATCCTAATAATGAATTTCAATATATTGGAGAAAATGGTGTCGAAGCTTTCAGAACTGTTAGCGGAAACACCAATGCCAATTTTATTCCATTAGAAGAGGATGGAGGACGAGGAACAATCGGCTCCCATTTTGACGAAGTGCTATTTGATACAGAATTAATGACCGGCTTTGTCGATTCCTCTATGGAATTGAGCATCGTAACAGTTGGCGTTTTGGAAGACTTAGGGTATTCGGTCAATTATCAGGCTGCTGATCCTTTTTTTCTTACTTGACCTAAACAATATTCCAGCAGTTTTGTATCTGCAAATTCAGTATTCTGGAAGAGGTAAAAAAAGTTTAAACAGCCAGTTCAACTGGCATAGCATACATTCCACGCACGCCATGAAATTTAATTTTATACTACTTATTATCCTGTTCACTTTACTCATTAGTGCTTGCAGTAACAGAGCGATATATGACGGTTTTCAATACAGTAACCGTAATGATTGCGCAAAACTATTACAAACACAGTACGAGGAATGCATGCAAAGAGCAGACATGTCTTTCCATGAATACGAAACAGAACGCAAGGAGGCTTTAGAAAAATAGTATTGCACATATCGACTCAAATCTTATCTGGTGTCACACTAAACTTGCCCATTACAAACATCTTTGTTTACCGCAAAAGGCGTCACTTCTGACGTATTATCTTATATTTTACAAATTAACCACTGCGCTGCCAGAGCATTGAAGTACCCACCGTGAGCATCCCAAAAACGACGCACAACACAGGCCAATCAAAATCAACAAACACAACAAACCAAGATAAAAAATTCTCAATCCACAGGCCAATGGAATAATTGGTACGACATCAACAATTAATCGTAATCACCATCTGCTGTGTTTAGCAATAATTGTTGCGCCTGTTAATATGCACAAGGCATACTTAAAATACCATACGCTTTAGTTGATATAATTTATCACTGCTGAAAAAATAATAAGCTTAACTTATATTTTGAAAGACAGCCTTTAATAACTTAAATAATAAAAGCATTGATTTTTCATTAACAATTACAACCAGAGGGTAGTTACTATGCCTAAGACAGCATTAATCGTCATTGATTTACAAAATGATTACTTCCAAGATGGCAAATGGGAGCTAGAAGGTATAGATGCTGCGGCGGCAAATGCAGCAAAGTTACTCAAAAGTTTTAGAGCAAAAGGACTACCCGTAATACATGTTCGCCATGAATTTCCTACAGAAAATGCACCATTCTTTACGCCTAATTCGGATGGCGCAAAAATACATTTATCGGTACAGGAACAAGAAGGGGAACCTGTTACGCTTAAACATCAAATTAATAGTTTCAGAGATACCGATCTGAAGGAAATTTTAGATCAATTGAACGTTGATAACGTGCTAATTTGTGGTGCTATGAGCCATATGTGTATTGATGCAACTGCACGTGCGGCAAATGATTTTGGTTACAATTGCACTGTCGCACATGATGCTTGCGCGACATTGGCGTTAGAGTTCAATGGCGTCACCGTCCCTGCAAATCAGGTACATGCGGCTTTTATGGCAGCCCTAAGTTTTGCTTATGCAAATGTCGCATCCACCGATGAGCTTTTAAGTGATATCAATTAATTGTCAAAAGGCGCGTATCACAGGCAAAACTACTATTGTTTTCCATAGGGGAACATGAAATTAACCGGTTTCAGTTTCACTGGGTCTATTAATTGCAGATAATTCGGTCGTGGTTTTTGAATTACAGAACAGCTCCGAGAAAGACTCGAGCAAATAAGGGTCATAACGGTTTGAATCCTGCTGCATCAAATGGATAGCTTCAACACCACATATTCCTTTATGATATGGTCGGTCCATCGTTAATGCATCATAGGAGTCTAAAATTCTTGTCATTCGCGCCAGCAGTGGAATTTTACCGCCAGACAAGCCTTCTGGGTAACCACTGCCATCATAGTTTTCATGATGATAGAGCACAATCTCTGTAATATGTGAATCAAGTTTTAATGGGGTTAAGAGGTTATAGCCATATTCTGGATGCTGTTTAACTAATGAAAACTCATTACGACTTAGTTTGGCCGGTTTGTTCAAAATATAATCGCTAATAGATATTTTACCGACATCATGAATACCTGATCCAACCAGCAAAAACGCCATGTCTCTTTGTGACAAATTAACATGTCGCGCGAACAAGGCCGCATTTTCACCGACCCGGGCTTGGTGTCCACCTAAATCTGGATAGCGGTCATCAATGATTCCAGCTATAAAATCTTTGATAGCGCTTAGCTCTAAAGAAAATGAGTCCCTAACGATAGTGGATTCCATATGGTTCTGGATTGAGTATGTGCCGCACAAAAAGACAAATAAAATCTGGTATACAACCCTTGTGCTTTTCTATAGCACTATTTAAATAACCAACTGAATTATATAATTTGTATACGTCACGCAATCTTGAAACCTTAATAAGAGAATGTATGAACGCGAGATTAGAAAAGAAGAACGTAATTACCTAGAGAAAGTGAAACAGAGCGACATAAGTGCATGATGCTTAGTATATATTGGTCGCTAAATAATTTAGATGGATTGAAAGCTGTCAAATACTGCCTTTTCCAACGTGATACTACCTATTATCCTGCCCGGATGCTTCTGTCACTTGCTTTTTGCGATACTGACACGATTACATATGTTTGCGTATCATTTTACTTTTTATTCTTCTTTAAAAGAATAGGCTAGTACAAAATGCTGCTTTGAGCAGCGTCATTTTATGAACTTGTATTTCCCAAAAAAAATGCACCAATGACTGGTGCTTTTTTTGTTGCTACGTTTTTATGCTTTTAGCTTAGCTTGCGCGAATTTGTAATAACCACTTCAGGTGTAAATTATTTCGACAAAAAAAGCGCCCTAATGGGCGCTTAAAGTATTTAATCCAGAATTTCTATTTGGTGTATTTAAGACAGCCATACCGCTAGAAACTTTCAAATTTTTGGAGATGTTAAGAAAAGAAGATACGTAAATTTCAGGCATTCAACTATGAAAAAAGTATGCGATCTATTCACGCATGGTTTGACGTTTCGAGGTTTACAAAAGTTGAACCACACTGGCTTATAGATAAAAACTAACGCTCAGTTCTATAAGCTACTATTGTAAAGATCGTGGAACAGGCCAAATCTATTGAGCCATCAACTCATATAAGATTATTAATCAACTTTGTTTTCGGGCATAAACGTTTTCCATCCACTTCCTTACCCGATTGGCATCACCGATACGTGTGTTCTTGCCCCATGAATTCAACAGGACAATCACAACAGGTTTTCCAATAATATTGGCTTGCATTACCAGGCAACGCCCAGCTTCGTTAAGGTAACCTGTTTTAGATACGTCAATCTGCCAGCTCTGGTTACGCACCAGACTGTTTGAATTGACGTATTGGATTTTGTTGCTCTTATTTTGTGGAGATACCACATGTTGGGAGGTGGTGGAAAATTCACGGATAACGCCATAGTCATTTGAGGCGGCGACCATTTTAGCCAGATCTCTTGCGGTAGACACATTACCGCTACTCAACCCGGTTGGTTCAACAAAATAGGTATTATACATTCCAAGATCAAAAGCCTTCCTATTCATCGCAGTTACAAATGCTGAAGTACCACCTGGATAAGTACGGCCGAGCGCTGCCGCTGCTCTATTCTCAGAAGACATTAACGACAACCGCATTAGTTCATGGCGAGCGTAGCTGGTGCCCGTATGCAATCGGGAGCGCGTATTTTTAAGGCGGTCCACATCTTCGCCATCAATCATAATTTTTTCATCTAGCGGTAATTGCGCATCAAGAATGACCATTGCGGTCATTAATTTAGTAATGGAGGCAATTGGCATAATGTTATTTGCATTTTTGTTATAGATAACATCATTATTCTGAGTATCTAATATCATCACCGCATGGGATTTTAGATTTGAGAGACTTTGCTGTGCAAAAGCACTATTGCCACAAAAAAATATTACACAAAATAAAATCATTCCTTGTTTCATTATTTTTTTCCCCAATGGTATAAAATCTAATTTGAAAACAAATGATTTATCAGCAGCTTAATACTTAGTTTTGATGTAACTCATTTGCTGGCAATCTTCAAAAAATCCTTGGCCTTATCTTGGCCTATTTCTCGACTGCATGAAGCAACTTTAACACCAAAATTAAATCACATAAGCAATAAACAACATGCACAAAAGTCTCTATATAACTGTTTTAACTTATTTATACAAATTGATTCCCTAGTGAGGCGGGTAACAACCAAGCATTCTATTCTGGAAAAACACTTTTCCCATAAATTATTAATTACAATACAACTCATTGTATTTATTAGGAAATATATTTATAAATGCTTGACTATAAGACATGTCTCGCCTGGCAAAGATTAACTTTCCCAAAGAGGCGTTAGCCATTTAACAAAAAGTAAATGGAAAATAAGAAAATTAATTCTAAAAGACAATTAAAGAAATATTTGATATGTCGTAACAATACTTATCTTATTAATGTCCGTCATAAAGCCGTTCCACCTCGTCCTTAAAATGAGTCATCATCTTTAGTCGACGAAGTTTCAAAGTAGATGTCAGCAGTTCATTTTCAACTGTCCAGGCTTCGGTGATCAGAGCGACTCGGCGTATTCGCGCGTAACCTGGAAATTCACTGGTTTGATTGGTGATTTTATCGAGCAAAATTTCTTCAACTTGTGTTTTCTGGTTTGGGTTCGACAAATTCATATCCAGGCCATATAAAGCAGCCATTTTTTGCCAGTTATCCGCATTCAAAACTGCCAGGGCACTCAGATAAGAACGCCCTTCTCCAATCACCATAACCTGCTCAAACAATGGGTCACGCGTAATTGCCGCTTCCATATCGCCTGGCGGTACTTTCTCGCCGGT
>WURV02193092.1:0-12238 GCA_011762755.2 Epimenia babai | reverse complement strand
TTTGTTCATGGTATCATCATCGCAGCTAGGGGAAGTAACTTCTGCCGATGTTCGTATTTTTTCTTAAAAAATCTTCTCAAGAACCGCTTATGAGTGAGGTCTGCTATTTGGCAGATATTGTCCTTGGGATGGTCTCTTCCGGATTTGTTCATGGTATCGTCATCGCAGCTATGAGAAGTAATTTCTGCAGATGTTCATATTTTTTTTTTTTTAAATCTTCTCAAGAACAGCTTAAGAGGTTCACACAGATCTGTATTTTCTTGTTTTAGCGTTGTGGGTAGTGGGTACGTTTAGTGGGTATTGTCAGCCTCTTTGGTCTCTTGTCCTATTTCAGTATTGTAATGGGTATTGTCGGGTCACCTTGGCCTCTTGTCTTGTCCTTCTCTGGTGTCACATGGGTATTGTCATGTCTCTTTGGCCTCTTGTCTTGTTTCAGTCTCGTAATCGGTATTATCGGGTCTCTTTAGCCTCTTGTCTTGTTTTAGTCTCTTAATGGGTACTATCGGGTCTCTTTGGCCTCTTGTCTTGTTTCTCTTTTCTCTTTTCTCTTTTTTTCTCTCTTTTCTTCAGGTGAGCGTCTTGAGGCCTTTTGGGCCTCTTGTTTCAGATGAGCGTCTTGAGGCCTCTGGCCTCTTGTTAGATTACTTCCCTCAATTATTGTGCATTCTTTAGCTGCTGTATTAGTCGTGTCATCAAATATGAGAACAGGTAATCTTGCTGTTTTGACTTAGATTTCGATAAAAATGCGTATTTGCATATTTTTGTATGTCCCATATGCGTAGGTACAATCTTATCAAATTTCTTCATGAAATCAATTTTTATTGCTCGTCTCTTAATGTAATTAAGTGTAAAGTTACACAAGTTCCTAGTGTATATGGATTCATCCATCATTTTTCTAGCATTTGCCAGTTCGTGCATTATACCATGGTGTGATATTTCTGTCACATGTCATTGACCTTTTAGGTGGCTATACTAGGGAATTGTGGGCCTGATGTTACTCGGATTGCGTATGAATATGGCCGAAATCTTGGCATTGCTTTCCAGGTGTGTGAATTTGTCATTTGGACTACATACATCTAACTACCGTATATACTCGCTTATAAGGCGACTCACTTATAAGACGACGCCCTGACTTTAGAAACACATCAGTCAATTTTAGCGTTGACCCATTCATAAGACGAGGCAAACTTTTATTCATAAGTACTGGAAATGTAAATAAATCTAATCGCGACTGTCCCACGCGTTGTCTTCGTCGTTAGTAAATAAAAAATGTGCTGCTTGTTAAGTAAGACATTCGTCGTAAATGTCATCGTCGCAGTCATTGATCTCGGGGTCTTGCGTCGTTGCCGTTGATGATGCGATCATATCGTTGTATAATTAGTCATCCTCGGTCCCGTCCATAGCGATGCGATTCTGCATTTCAAAAACGATGTTTTGACTTATGTTTCGGGAATTTCGTTCCAGGCTGTTTTCACCCACCCACTTACAAGTTCGATACTCGGTTGTTTAAAGTCACACGGCTTTGTAACTTCTTTTTTCTCACTGATCATCCATTCATTCCACTGGCGGCGCATATTACACTTAAATAGCTTATTCAGACACATGTCATGAATAAGAAATAATTATAGTCTCACTTGGAAGACTACCCCCCACTTTGAAGCTAGGTTTTTGGTGAAACAAGGTCGTCTTGTGAGTATATACGGTAATTGGGTGTTTGTTTACATTGAGATATTTTTTGCTGAAATTTCTTGCTCTAGTCAATATTCAAAAGAAATCGTCAATAGTGACAATAAATAGCGCATTTGAGCAGTGATCTAACAGCGCAATTTCTTGCACATGTTTAACCAAAGGTGTAAGAGCATTCAACGCATGACTGTCTGATAATATTTGCCCCTATACTCAACATCCTGCAGCTCAAAAACATGTTGGTGTCGAAAATGAAAATCTAGTTAATGCCTACCACGAACAACCTATTTTGTGAGATTTGACCAACCCACTTCGTCATAAAACCAAAAGGGATATTTCTAGTCCAAATAGCCCATTATTTTCTCTGCTTCACCAGAAATTGTCATTAACCATGTTGGCAGTGATAATCGCAGTGGTTGACAATGTCACTCTCAGAATAACTCGAATCCAAACTAGTATCTGCCATCTTTATTTTATCACATGACCATCTCGCGTCTGATGACTATACCTGTTGTTATGATGCATTGTATTTAGTTTCAATGGAAATAATGTAACATGAAGATATAGTACATCAGTTCTCAAACTGTGGGTCATGGACCATAGAATGGCCACGAGACTAAACCAATCTGGCCACAAAATTATTAAATGTAGACAAAATAAATGTTTCCACCGTAAAGTAAAATTATTTTTCTATTCACTGTCTTGTTTACAGACAGTTCGTAGTGTTATTGCTGCAATAGAAAGAGTGTTATTTTAACTGTAAGTAATTATTTTTAGCTCTACTCAGTGAGCTGTACAGATTGGACTTCGTCCGTTGTCCGTCTGTCCCTCCGATGTTTCTTTTAAAAATCTTAAAAACCGGTTAGCCCAAGGCATTGTTGCAATTTGGCAGAAATTGTTGTTGGCTTGGTCTTAATCAGATTTGTACGGGGTATCGTCATTGGAGCGTGGGGAGGTTATTTCTGCCGATGTTTGTATTTTTACTTAAAAAAATCTTTTCAAAAACCTCTTGGCCGAAAGACTTGTAATTTTGCTGATATTCTTACTTTGTTTGTATTTAGAATATCTAGAGGGTTAGTTAGTTAGTTGCCGTAGGGGTCAGACATTTTTTTGATGACCTGCTACAAACTCAAAATGCAAGAATGTACGCGATATGGGTCGCATGAATAAGCCTGCTATTTCTCTTTAAAATAAGCTATGAAAAATTAAAATGAATTAACATTTGTCAGAGATATAGATATTTTCCCGTGACAAGTCAAAATGCAATTGGGACCAAGTTTTATGTTTCTTGGAGATGAATTAAGAAAAAAGTTGTTGACCTTGGCAGTAATTTGTTCTCCCACTGTTTGCAAGTCAGCCGGGGAAGTCGTGTAGACCATGGACTTCAGGAATCCCCAGAGGTAAAAGTCACGCAGGGTAAGGGCTGGGGAGCGAGGTTGCCACTCCATGTCATGGTTCAGAGCAATCAGGCTGACTCCTGGCGTAGTTCGATGAAATGTGAAAGTGAAATTAGAGCAAACCTTGGAATGGTATTTTCTGAGACTCGCGCCTCATTCGATGATCAGGTGTATCTCAAGAATAAACAGTTGAAATATTTTATGTGTAAAATATGTTTTATACAAAAGAATGAATTTTTACCACATGTGTAGTATACCGCTCAGACTGTCTGAGCTTCAGAGGTTTCTTGGGGCAAATCTTCTATCGAGATGTACCTGCCCTCCCCGTTATGATCATATGAAATGCCTAGTTGTCGTCTTCATTCACCCCTGGTTTAGAGCGTTAGTCCGAATGTCTGCGCTAGCCCGTGTACCATGAATATCTATTGGAGTATACCCATATACGAAAGCTTGTATTTATCATAACCTAAGTTAGTGAATAGTGTTACGTTCACTTTTAGTATTATACAACATGGTTAAGCAGATCTGTGTAAGTATACTGTTGATATGTATACTCTCATATCTCTACTATATCATATAATGGTTTAATCTTTCAGCTCATAGATGATGTGTTGGATTTTGTGTCCACGGACTCCATATTGGGTAAGCCTGTCGCTGTGGACCTGAAGTTGGGTTTGGCCACTGCTCCTGTCCTCTTCGCATGCCAACAGGTTGCTGATTTTAATTCATTTTACATCAGTACTTCAGTTGCATTTGTCCATAATGAAATTTAGCTGTGATAAAATTAGACATGCCAAATAACATGTCTGACTTTTGTCATCATTTGCTTAATAATAATAAAAAAGTTATTCTTATACCGGTCAGCTAACATGACAAAGTGAGAAGGTGCGATTTGAATCGTTTGAAAATGGAGAAGGCATGTATGTGTTAGGGTAAGATTATTCGCGCGCAACAAAATTAACGGTTACGAGTAGTGTAGGTTGACGCCAGTGGTGCAGTGTTAGAAGCACTGTGCCTTTCACGCGAGAGGTTGCGAGTTTGAACCGGCAGAAACCAGGGATTTTTTCCCACGCCTTCCACGATAGAAATGAGCAAGATTTTCGTGCTTGAATATCGAGAAAGATTCGTTGTGAAATGGTTTAATATGAAAATATATTATGGATGCAACAGGGCAGTGGTGTGCGTGCGACTGACAAGTGAACCCGTGGCTCAGAAAAGTCAGCAAACTGCTCAGCGAGATGTAGCGGCGATACATGACGAGGCAGTTCAGGACAACGAGAGCGATTAATTATTTGCAAGATGACACCATGGTTGCCAGCGCACATAGCAAATTTATCACCCAAAATACTTTTTGCATGTCTCGATGATAGAGTGGTAAACCTGGTGAGCTCAAACATAGCGATCATGGTCTAGATCGGACAGACTTGCCCGCTAGACATTCCGCTTTTCGACAGGCGCGACGAGCACTCAAACCAAAAACGACGATGGATAGTATTTTACAGTAGCCTTCGTAAGTGGTGCATGGAGATCCAAGAGCTGCATCAGTTGCTATCACTCGTAGATAGAGTACAGTTCATCGACAGACGCATTGGAGGAAAAGTCTCTAAGTTCGGACTTCTCCTAATCATTGGTGAAAGCTACAATGTCTAACAATTTAAATCCTCGGTACGTAAAACTACGAACAGCTTTCTTCAACACGTGTGAGGAACGAAGGTTGCAGCTAACAGCAAAGTGGTCTGAACTGATGAACAGGTTTACCGTAGAGATATCAGAAATGGCATCGGTTTCGTCTGAGTTATAAAAAATATCTTGTAGTATCCTGTCTTGATGTGCCTGTAGTATCCCGTCTTGACAATGTTTTTGTAGTATCCCGTCTTGATAATGTGCTTGTAGTATCCCATCTATGATCTGCTTGTAGTATCCCGTCTTGATAATGTGCTTGTAGTATCCCATCTATGATCTGCTTGTAGTATCCTGTCTTGATGTGCTTGTTAGTGTCCTGTCTTGGTGTGCTTGTAGTATTCCATCTTAATCATGTGCTTATAGTATCCCGAGCTGAATACGATGATCTCGAGAGATTTTGTTGAGGAGGGAGACCCAGAGCGAGCACGACAACTTGTGGTTCAGGTAAGGTTACGAGTGTGATACGTATACACTTCAGTAGTCGTGGACACTGAATAAGTTGCCTAAGGAGTTACCTCAGGTTACAATCTTGAATATTCCACATAGTTCACTTTTCTAAACAATAGGGTAAAATGGTTTGTAATTCATTTAAGAGATAGTGTTAACAATAAACAGAAAAATCCCTCGTTATATTTGCCAGATCAGCTTCAAGATTTACAGTCCACTTGTCGATTAGCCGAACTACCGCACTATAGTATCATTTTAATTTGTCTTAACTACCGCTTTTTTGTATGACTTTATTTTATTTTGTAATAGTGATAGTCTAAAATGACTCGAATATAATATACGAATTATATTAATCCAAGTTAAAAAATTTAAGTAGCATGACTCCAGTGTCCTGACATTTTACAGGGTGATGAATATGTACATGATCAGAGCTACTTCCTTCTGTATCTTTTACTTGTGGAAAAGTGTCATGTTTGTATATAACATATACAGCGATCTACATGTCTATGCATCATTGTCTGTTCATCTTCCAGAGTGATGGGATTTCTCAGACGCGTTTCATGGCAGAAAAATATAGTATCGAGGCAACCAATCAAATTTCTTCTCTAGCGAACTCTCCATCGAAAGATATTCTTGTGGAACTTTGTAAAATAGTTCTTAGTCGAGACAAATAACAGAGCTGTAGACTGAAAAACAAAATGTAATTTATTTTTCATTGTTTATAAATTCGAGACTTGTCTTGCATGTCTCAATGTGCATGTTGCATACTCGAGTTGATATGTGATAATTTTGTACGGTGAGATGAGGTAGCGGAGATGAAAGCACAGAAGAAGAGAAATCTACCCTCGCCAACTGAAACAGCCACATCACACGGGAGCCATTACATACCACATCACACGGGAGCCATTACATACCACATCACACGGGAGCCATTACATACCACATCAGTCGTTACCTAGATATCCGCTTCAATTTTATTTATATAAATAACCAAAACTGGTTGTTCAAATATTTTAAGCGATTCCGTAATTGGTATTTATTACAGATGGGAGACTTGACGGAGCCATTGAAATTATATACATAACTACGAAATTCAATCGTTTAAACTTATAGAAAATATGTTGTTTAGATTTTATTACAGTTCATTTTTCAGATTTACATATCACAGATTATGTAAAGTTATTTTTTTATCGAATATACTCTAACATTGAATGCACTCTCACATTAAATACAGTATATGCTAGATATACCACAAGGTTGTGTAAGAACTTCCATCACTAATAATTATTGCAAAGATAAGCATATAAATGACGTGCTGAATGTTTAGCATAGTTACCATTATAAAAACTGTGAAAATGCTGACCTGCTGTGTGTTTGGGTGCAGTCAGAGGCCAACAAAGCCTATAAAATGTTTTTTTTCTGAACAACCTAGAGAGAAGATAATGCAGAGTTAAAGTATCAAGAGAGGGGTGTAGAAGATAAGATGAGGCCTGCCTGTATTTTCCATCAAAAATCATTTATGGCATAAAATCATGTTATAATTGATGTATAAATTTTACATATTTGATGTTAAATATCAAATTTTTTAGTTTGTTGATGATGATATTTTTCAAACAGGTAACAATTTGAAAGAATTTTGCAAATCCTATGATGGATTAGATATTCTTAATACATCGTTTAAATTAAAATAAAAAATAACTAAATATAGGTAAAACTAACTCTGCAGTTAACAACTAGAGCAACATAACCTCTTATGGTTCCATAGCTGTTAGAGTAAATGGTTAAGAAATTTCTCAGGGTTAGAATATAACAGATAGTCAGCTAACATGGTCAGACCACATTTAATACATTTGCCCCAAAATTACATAGTTTGCCCCCATATTACATAAAGGCAAGTTGTATCAACCATCTTAACGTACATCGTATTTTCATTTGTACTACTGATGTGAAATCTGAGAAATAATTAGTAAATGTGTAATCAATAAATAAACAGTATTGCAGAATAAAGCCATAAGAATTATAGAAAATGAACCAAGATGGACTTAATAATGCTAAAAATAATGATAATAATATGTTATTAGTATCCCGCCAAAATCCACTATCAACTCAGTGATATCAACTAATCCACTATCAACATAACTAAATGGCGGTGTTACAAAGTACAACATAATGACAAGTAGCAATACATGGATACACAGATTCTGACTGCCCTGTTAACCCTATAATACTGCATAGACGTAATATAATATTGCACAGAACGATAAATAATAGTTTTTAACAAAGATTTAACTGTTGTGCATGTTAGATGAAGAGAAACAATATACTTAGCAACACACAGTACGATAGCGACTCAAAAGTAGACAAGAGAGAAAAGGTGAGTTTTCAGCCATTTTTTCAAATGCAGTCAGCGACTGAAGAAACAAAGGGATTTCCGAAATTCATGTCCAGCAAAAGAGAATGAGCGATTGTTTGGGTGAACAAGGCGAGCATTTGGAATATGAGCAAGATATTTATCAATAGGGAAGTGAGCCAGAAGGGGAGTAAAAATTAACCATGTCGTTAATGTAGGGCGTGCTTAGGTTCCAGAGAGCATGCATGAAAGTGAGTATTGTTTAGTTGATACTATGAGGATAAGGTAGCCATTGGAACTGTTGAAGATATTGAGTGATATGGGGATGACATGACAACTGAACAAGAGGCCACAAAGGCCTTAAGACGCTCACCTGCAAAAACAGAAAAAAACAGTAAGACAAAACAAGAGACCATCTTGATATTAGAACGAGAAGACAAGGAGACTGCCCAACATCAAAAACAAAAGGTCAAAGATACCTGACAATACCCATTGCGATACTGGAACAAGACAAAAGGCCAGAGACCCGACAATGCCCATTACGACACTGAAATAAGAAAATACAGATTTATGGGGGAAAAATCAAGGGTGAAATCTCATCTAATTACCAAAAAAATAGAGACGCCCTAGACAAATCTGAATGAGACCTACACAGAAAATATCTGCAAAATGGCAGACCTTCGCACTTAACAAACAGACAATAGAGATGAATGCTGAACAAATCTGAAAGATACAAACCCAAGTACACTATTTGCCAAATGGCAGACCCCTGCGATAAGCTGTTCTTGAGAAGACTATAATAAAATGTTAACCTTGGATAGACGGACAAACTCCGATCAGAAAAGCTCACCGAGCATACTCTAAGGTGAGGTAAAAAACTAATGTAGGTATTGCGCAATTATGAGGAAAAGTAAAGCCTGATGCCCGATAAGATGATAAGGGTCGTAGATTTACCGCTTTACAGCCATTGGCGAGGAGGCTGGCCATTTTCCTGAAGGTCTTTCGAAGGTAGTGAGCGAATCTCTGGTCATGATGTTGACATTACCGAGTTGTATGAATTCGCCCGAGTACCCAGAATACGTCTCAATAGAACACATCATCTCATGGGCTGGGTGCATGTAAGCGCCTTTATAACATACCAGAAATCTGCGATAAGATGACTGGGTTCATTAATTTCGGTATTTCCTTCAGTGGGCCGAATATTAGTTGATTTGCAAAACGCCAGTAGCCCTATTATCATAAATGGGTTAATATTATGACAAATATGATTTAATATTAATTCTTCTGATGTTAGCCACACAGACATTACGGCTGGTGAAGTTCTGGTAATTACGGTAAATATGCCTCTAGTTTGGCAATGTTATCCTAATCAAAACATATGGTAACTATAAAAAAAACAGTAATAACATACGTTGGACATTATTCTTTTACACGTGTTTGGTTTTGTATTGCACTATTATCATATTAAAAATTGTCCGAATATGCCCCGGATTCAGGGGCAGTTACGGACACTTGGAAGGAGTCGAAAACAGGCTAAAATATCAAAGAACGTTAGGAGAATCAAGAAATATAAAAACAGAAAAAAGTCACAAGGTGTTTACAATGAGGATGACAATTAATGAAGTGATGTAGTTGGTTAAACAACAGAATTATGCACGATTTAAAAAAGCGTCCGATTTATCCCCGGTCTCCCCTATATATATCCCAAAGCCAGTGATGGCGTTAACTACCATAGGAATCGTGCGCAGTTATTCCAGTCGAATGCATCTTCTACGTTATAATCCGAGGATGAATTTGAGCAAATTCCTAGACAATGATCAGTTCATTCCAACAGACTTTCACAAAGAATAATCGAGTTTATTGAAACAGCATAATATAGATATTTTTATCTAATGTTGTTTTATATTACTTTTTAAAAAGGGGGAGATGTAATATTATTGCCTAAAAATATGTTTGTTCTAGGAAATTTTTTTACGGTAATGGATGAGAATAAATGGCTGTCCTTTGTAATGGACCTATCCAGTACGCCCCGCCTACTGACCCAGTTCCACGACTTGGTCATAACAATGACACGTGCTAATAAAGGAAAAGTACTGTATCAAATTTCAGTTAAGTTTACGAGTTACACTTATTTTGCCTAATAATAAAAATGTTAACACATTTATATAACGTCATTTACAATAGTTGAAATGAAATTTATCAACACAACTATAATATGTAACCCACGTGTGGCGTTTTTTGGGCAAAAAAGTTTTAGACCTCTGTGGCCATGGGGATCTGGGTTTCCGTTGCAGTGTGGTCCTGTTAGGAATTTTCTCCTCTGACGTGGCTGTGCTACAGATACTCTATGGATGTTCTCTATGTCACCTCGGTGGTAGTTGCAATGTTTGATACTTAATAAGACAAGAGATCCTCCATATTTACATCTATGTGTGTTTTGTTAGATTGAGTCTGCATGTTGTGTCCTGGGTTTCTTTGATGCCCGTTTTAGTTTTTCAAGCCGTTTTGTAAGATATCTATTATTTCTGTATAATAAACGATTTTTTTTGCAAATTTTTTTGTTTGTTTTGACTAACTGCTCCCTGTCTTGATATGACGACAGTGGCGTTTGCGTTTCTTTTTCATTTGTTTTTGGGGAAATGGTAGCTGAACAGTTAATGGGTTTTAATGTAGTACATATAGGTTCAGTCGGTGGTGAAGAGATAAATGATGTTTTTGTAATGGTGAAGAATTGCTTTGAAAAAAATTGTTGAAGTCCGTCATTGTCATTATTTTTGAGAAATTTTTGGCGTTCTTTTTTAATTTTTTTATATAAAAGTGTAATTCACTTCTATTGAGATATTTTCCTATTGATGTGAATTTGGTTTTGAAAATTTGAAATATTTTTTTCTGATGTCAGGCAATAAAGTTCATAGACGAGTCCATTGTTAATTCGGCAAGACTGAAGAGAGGGCACAGATGTGAGGTTTCCTTGTGTCACTTCAACACAATTAATTTTGTTCTTTTTACATTCATCGTACCTGCAAAAGTCAAACATTTAAATCATTTTTCTATTTTAAATACCGAACAATACGGCTAAAACGATAGCGATACACGCGTATTATGAGGCGTTATATTTGTACGGGAATAATATTTCTATCACTTTTATAGCAGCATCATACTACAATACAGTGTAATTGTGTAGGCCTACTGTACTTACATTATATTCATTGGAGGTCCGGGATTGATTTCAATGTCTCCACAGAGCGCTAGCACGATCATCACGGTCGTGAGGACGACTGCGGCCCCGTCTTCGAAATCTCTTGAAATTAAATGTAGCAATATTTTTTCATGAAAAGTTGTCCTACCGTCATATATCAATTAAAAAATGCATGCTATATCTGCGATGTCGTTTTTGTATCAGTCATGCATGTGCTTGTATCGGATTTGTTATAAGCCTACACTGATTGATACATGACCTAAAAATTAATATAATCTTTATATTAACGAATAGGACATACATTTTTAAAAAATCCAGAAAACGTCCTCGTCCTCGCACCAGGCGGATAGCGTTAAACCCCCCTATCCGCCCTCTCCAAGTGTCAACGTCAATTCCCATGACTGTGAATAGAATAGCAAGACTCATATGAATCATTGAAAATAATCTATTCGGGTAATAATTAAGTCAAGATTGTGTGGTATACTGTCACGTGACTATGTGAAATATGCGCGCGGGGCGTGATGAGTGGCAGTAAGAAACTAGTGGGCAACGCGTGTGTGACTTACCTAGCATAGGTATTAGTAAACAGGCCTGTGTAGCATACATAGTTCTGTATATACAAGTGTGCGACGCTCGGTCATTAGGCATATAACTAGTGACACGTGTTGGATCATACACCACGCGACACCATCATACAAACGGCGACAATTACAGGTGAGCAATACATAACATTTTGGCGACGAGACAATGGAAGCAAACGATGGTTTCCCACCGTTCGAGATGGAGCCAGCGGCTTCAGTGGCATCAAGGTTCGAGAGGTATATCAGACGTTTCGAAAATTTCCTATTAGCAAAGGACATTCGAAATGATGATAGGAAGCGTGCGATGCTTCTGCACTACGGTGGGGAGGATATTTTTGAAATTAACGAGGCGTTGGATCATATCCAAGCAGATACTTACGATGAACTGAAAGTGAAACTTTCTAACTATCTCGCCCCTAAGAAGAATACGGAATACGAAATTTTTAATTTCAGGCAGGCTAAACAGGAAAGTGATGAGTCTGTGGACAAATTTCACGCAAGGCTGAGACAATTAGCAAAACATTGCGATTTTGCGGATAAAGAGAAGGAAATAAAGTCCCAGATAATACAGAAATGCCTTAACCCGAAAGTGCGCAATAAAGGGTTATCGGACCCAAATGTAACATTAGATGACCTGCTTACGTATAGTAGGACGCTAGAAGCTACGGCCGCGCATGCAGAGGCGATGCAGGTGCAACCTACTTACGTAAACAAGGTCGCACCACCTAAATTAGTGCGCGGTGCTCCACAACGGAGTAGCAGTGGGGCAGACGCGGGTGAACAAACGCCTAGAGCCAAAAGCTACGCAACGCAGTGTTATTACTGTGGGTCGCGCAGGTACCCACATAGCTCTCGCGAGGCGTGCCCCGCATTTGGGAAAGAGTGTTTGAAATGC